>JASKDV010034640.1:0-10474 GCA_032466395.1 Aegires albopunctatus | reverse complement strand
TCCTTGTTTTCTAATGGAATGAAATGTTTTGTAATGGAATTTCCTTGTTTTCTAATGGAATGAAATGTTTTGTAATGGAATTTCCTTGTTTTCTAATGGAATGAAATGTTTTGTAATGCTATAATGCAAAAATTTTCTATAATCTCTTTTCCCTACAGTCATGCCGCCTCTGCTCCTTCCTCTGTACTTCAACTTTGAAGTGCCGTATTTCCTGTGGTCTCGCAAGCTTTATAACGTGAGTCGAATGTCTACCTACCATATTGACTAAAAGTTAAGTTTTGAAGATGGAAAGGAAAGAACCACAGAGCCGATTTTCATATTTTTAGAGGACAAATTCTGAAATTGTACACCGAGGCAGTAGATCTACGAAAAGATAACATGTTTAATTTAGTCATTCATAAAGTGGAAAGTTTGAAAAGAGAAGGTAATGAAAATTCCTGCATTACGCACAAACAAACAAAGAAGACGGACTCTCCCTTGATGCACTCTGAGACTTTCATTTCCGTTTATGATGTTCACAAAATTTCCTTTCATAAGATGGGCTTGTACATAGTACATGTGAAATTTATTCATATGCAAACTATTTTGATCAAATATTCCAGATGTTAACAATCCGTAGACTCTATATTACAGTATTATCTGTAAATAATTTTTCTTGGAGTAAATACATAATATATGTATGCTTATATATTTTACAACACTTCCTGTCAACTATCATTTGATTCAAGTTGCAGTGAGCTCATCAAGATGTAGATCCATCTGTTGAGAAAGATGATCTATACAGAATCAGAATCATACTATTCATAGATCTTGTGCACAGTCACGTCAATTTAAAAAGAAAAGAAAAATGCACCATCACATCTTCATCTAAGGCTAAAAATTTTCATTACCTAGTTACCCGTTATCATAATGATATGGCATATGGGATGTTAACTATGAAGATTAATTTTTTATTATTTATCACCCTCAGGAGATGTTTTGGATGTTTACCTTCTTTGTGCGATACATCGTGATGTTCCAACCATTCCTAGGCATATGGGGATCCCTGGGACTCTACCTTTGGGTCAGGTAAGAATATTTTAGGAAGTACTTATCCTCATTACTCACAAACGTTGCTAAATGGATATACTGGCATGATCATCTCTTGTGATGCAGAGAAAAGAGCAATTTGAATTTTTAAACCAAGTTTTATTATTATTATTATTTTATTATCACTATCATTATTGTTACTGTTGTTGTTATTATTATTATTATTATCATTATTATTATTATTATCGTTTTTGTTGATATTATTATTATTATTATTATTATGATATATCATTCTCTGCCCGTTCAGGTTTCTGGAATCCCATTGGTTTGTGTGGACTACTCAGATGAATCATATTCCCATGGCAGTGGAATACGATTCAAACGATGATTGGGTGACAGCACAGTTCAAGGCCACCTGCAACGTTGATCAGTCTCTCTTTAACGACTGGTTTTCTGGCCATCTCAATTTCCAGATTGAGCATCAGTAAGTTAGACTTTGACATGACTGTTGTTTGGTATTCATGTCAACTCTGCAGAACCGGACACGGTTAAATCAAATTTTTGGATTAACCGTTTCAAAAACCTATTCTCTGAAATTTTTTTTTTTGTATAAGTATGACTGTTGAACAGAACTAGAATAGTATACATAAATTATGATAACAATGATGATGATATTGATGATATTAAAGTAAGTTGATAGTAACTGAACTTGCTTTAACCCAAGAAAGGCTTATGGTGTCATTTGCCTATGCGCGAGCATGTCTTTACTGCATAGAAAAAGACCAGGTGATGAAATGACGAAGTGTATGGGACCAAAATTCTCAGTGATTTTCTTTTGGTAGTCTATTTTGGGTGAGAATCACTTTATTGATGAATAACAATTTTGTGGGAAAAGCTCTGAGGTTAATTCAAATTCTAATCTCACCTGATTGGCTGGAATTTAAAAATATCTTCTATTCTGACTGCTTCCTTTATTACATGAGGTAAATGGAAATTTCCATTCTTGCCTAAAAAGTCAGGCCTCCACATGCTATCACTCGTCATGGATGTGCTACGGATTTCATCGCCTGCGTACTTCTCAGACCCCACCAGAAAATTTCGTAATATAACTGCTATTGCTTTTCGTGGGTCAAGGCTGTATCTCATCCCAGTTCTTTGACTGCTACTCCTTGTCTGCTTCACCTGACCTTGGTTGTCCTCAATTTCCATACTTTATGATTAAAGATCCATCTATTTCATCCCTGTTAAATCTATTCTTAAGGTAAATTTTGACATATGATTATCTTCTCCTTCCTGGGTTTTTTTTTAAACTTTCAGCCTGTTTCCCACCATGCCAAGGAACAACCTCCACAAGACTACAGCTCTTGTAAAAAGTATGTGTGAAAAACATGGATTGGATTACCAGTGTAAATCTTTGTTACAAGCAATGAAGGATATCGTAGGGTGAGTGTTTTTCAGTAGGGAAACAACTTTCAGAATGTCTTATAATCCGTCCATGGAATCAGGAATGTTAAACTACTTATGCAGGAGAATACTGTGAAGTTTGATGTGGTTTTGTAATTCTTACAATTCACAATGTTATAGAATATGGAAATGATCATTTTAAATCAAACTAATCGTTTATCTTACTGTATCAAGAATTTTAACAGGTTATAAAATGTAATGAAAGTAAAATCCGGACTATTTCATCTCAAATAAGCAAGCATGTCTGTGACAGTTCGTGATTTCAGCGACGAATTGACTTAACTCATTCAGTGCTGAGCCCAATCTCAGTGAACGTCCCCAATATACTGAGCAGCAATGTTCCTATGGTGAGGAGAAGTTGGCTATATTTGGAGAAAAAAAAAAATTAAAATAACATCAAAATTCCTGGTATCAATGACAAGAGAAAGAAAAATCTAATCGTAACTCCAGTGACCAATTTTGAAGTGTAGGAAGTTAAGATGATGGCCCTTAAGCAAAAATAATTTTGTGGGGCTATTGGAGACTTTTCGATATGGCATTTACCCGGTAGGTAAAAAGACTACCAAGGAGTTGTGACCACAGCCTCATGCCTTGAAGCGAAAGGACTATCATGGCCTATTGCTTTTGCCTTCCGTTCTTTGCGACTCGCCCTTGCCAATGTCCCTTTCACTGACATTCTTTTAGTGTGCGAGAGTGCCACGACCCCAAGGTCAGATTTTCCCTCTAGCAACAGAGCGGTGGGCTAGCAGCTCAGTGATGAGAAGAATTGTATAAATGATATAACTGTCAAAAAAGTGTCTGAAACTTGAATTTTTGACCCTCTTACTACTAAATTTGCCAATTTGAATTAGGCAAGTCTGATGGAGAGATTTGGCAAAAGACATCACAGTTGGAAATGTTTGGTTTCAACTCTGTTGTAGTAGTAGTAGTAGTAGTAGTAGTACTGCCCCCCCAAGGCAGAGTGACATATCTCCATTTTTCATTTTTTTCGGATTTACTCAATTTTTTTGACCACCCAATAAGGCTGCAGCTTGGGACAAAAATAGAACCTTGTATCTAGATACCATTGAGAGTTAGTAACGTGGTAAAGCGACATATCTCCCGACGTTCCTGGGTCACCCAAGGTAGAGCGCTCTGCCTTGGGTGTAGTGACCAAACTGACGATAAAGCCTTAAACTTAAAGTCTCCATGGCAAAGCGACAAAACTGACTAATCCTAGATTAAATCTGTAACTAATGCACACAGCACTTCATTATGCTAATGAAAAAAAAAATCTAATTTGAGGACAAACGCCCATGTATATTATGGAAGGAGTGGTATAAATATGAATAGGGGAGGAGGGCTCAGTGGTGAATGTCTACTGCATTTTTCTCAAAACTTTAAATGTGAAGATACGTCGTTCTGTCTAGTGGGGAAGGGGGGGGTGGTAGCGGTATTAGTAGTAACAGTGTGGTGGTGGTAGTAGTAGTAGTAGAAGTAGTTGTAGTAAATGCATCATGTACATGCTAATAAGCTAATGAGAGATTTTACAATAATACTTAATAATTAGCATCACCACCACAATGAACTGAGGGATAGTAAGAGTAATAACGATATTGGTTTTATTTGGTATGCATTATTATGTGCGTTATCACGCGTGTAAGTAGAGTTCTGGCTATTCATTGACAGCACACCATAATGCCTAAGATGAAAGCTGAAACACAACCGGCCGAACTCTCAGACGACTAAAGTGACTTTGTGACTAGTGAGAGGCCTTTTTTAGAGATCGATCGGGGTTCTTACCTTAGGTTCGCCCTCTTTGATCTTCTTATAAAAAAAGAAGGATGCAGATAAGTTTATGGTCCATATCTCCTCTCAATGTAGACTCACAGACTCTACATCACCTATCCCCTCAGCTGGCCATTGCACACTTTTACCTTCCAAACTCCCTGGGGAGCATACAATTGAGCATCTGATTACCAGTTTTTCACTTCTAGTAATTGAACAAGATCTTTTTGCTGCTTATATCGGATACTCTTGTAACACCTGAGTGTGATGAGGAAAATATGTGTATATAAGCCTTCCTCAAGGACTTCAGACCAACTGTTAGTGGGAATCGAATTCTCAGTCTCTTAATTGCAGCAGCGGAACATCTGGTTATCATCACTTACCTGCTAGCCAATGGACAAGACTTTTGCTGGATATATCGGATACTCTTTTAATACCTGAATATGGTGGGGGAATATGTATAAATAGACCTTCCACAAAGACTCTGTGTCAGACTAAGTGCTAGCAGGAATTAATTCTCAGCCTCTTGATCGCAAGCTGACTGCAATAACCAATCAACCACTGCACCAGACTAATGTAACAAGTTATAACTTAATGTTTGAGTATGCTGCTAGATCTACATAACAATTTCTTTATTGTTGTTTTTTTTGTTTTTTTTAGATTTAATCTTCTGAACCCAGATCTTCTGGTGCCTAGGGCCCCACATCCCTGAGCTCCTGAGCCTAATTCTCCAAATTGGATAAGATTCTCATAAAAATACAAACAAAAAAGTAAATTCCAAGCACTGTAGATCTAAATCAAAACATTCCATCAGGGGGCTGCCATTTTGGAATGAGTTTACCTTATTCCTGATAGTCCCTTTCCGGACTGTTTTTTTGTCAGGTAGGGGGTAAATAAAGATATATCGGTCTTACAGGATATGGCGTTCTAAGGCCAGTATCGATATATCGGTCTTGCGGGATATGGCATTCTTAGGCCACTACCAATATATCAGTCTTACAGGATATGGCGTTCTAAGGCCTCCACCGATATATCAGTCTTACTGGTTCAAAGGGTTAACAAAATGTTGACATGTGGAATTCAATTCCAATGATTGCTTTATTTCCTTGCTTATTCCATCTTTTTCTCATTTTTCTTTTTAGATCCTTAAAAACATCTGGGGAATTGTGGATGGAGGCCTACAACATGTAGTGGACATTTTGGATTACGGCATCATCGTTGGCATAAAATTTGTTTTAGACTTTTTTAAAAATCAGTAGATCACAGCGGTAGCACAGCTCAATCTTCTAATGTCAAGTTATCTATAGTGTCTACCACGGTCTTTGTAGGCAAATGTCTAACCTCAATTGTGTCAGATTGCAATATTATTGGTGTGTTAAAAGAAAAATATTTTAGCTTCATGACACACTTTGCTTGACTTCATTTGATCATTAATTTAATAATAAAGGCTAAATCTTTGGTGACATTTCGTTTCTCCTCCTCCTCCTCTTACCTAAGTTACTATTTCCATTATTGATCGTAAACTGCTAGACTGAAGTTTCAGAATAAGTGGGTTTGACTGTATCATGAACTAAGCATACAAAGAAACATATAAAGCTAGGGAGTCTGCAATGCTATAGCTATGTATGGATTAGATCCGTTAATCTATCTACCCTTTAAGAAACAGAATTCACGATATTTCGTGAGTTAATCAAAATATATACAAAATCAAATTTTCCAGGTATTCTTTTCTTTTTGTGTCACTGGCAATCGTGATATCAAGAAAAGGCCTACGTATTCCAGTCAAAATTTGAGATTACAGCTGAAATACTGAATCTTTTACTTTTATAACAACTCATATATCTTTTTTTTGTCTTTCATATTTTCAATTTTTTCTTTTGTCGTTCCACAATGTTATATCATTTTGAATCTTATAACTTTTAAATACAGTCTGCCCTCTCGTAACTGGACTTCTGTAATCCAAATCACTCTGTAACGAATGTTTTTCTTATTACATCTTATTGTTCCCTAATCCTGAAAATTCTGTAATCCGAACAAATTTGCTGGGAACGAAGGTGTTCAGATTAGAGAGGGCAGACTGTATTTGGTGTGATGCTAGGAGGATTGTTGTTGTCGTATTATTTGTGTGATGATTTCTTTAGGCGCACACCTGTGTTGAAGAAATGTCTTACAAGTCTAGAATTCCATAATTTATTGTATATATTGTTTTGAGTGAATTGAATCAATGACAATATATCATATCTATACGCACAAGATATATAGAGCTAATGATTTCTTGGCAAAGAAACATATATATATATATATATATGTGTGTGTGTGTCAATAGGGTTATACTAGTTTGTTTTAAAAATACTTGCGTTTAACATTTTTTACCAATAATGCATTGGAATTTTCCAACTTTGTTCAGGGTTCCAGATTATAATTAGCAATAGCATTATTTTTATGTTTCCATCCAGGGTAAAGCAAGAAGACATTGTTGAAATGAAGCTTTTTTAAGGGGTTTCCTTTTTCAATTCTCAATATCCCCGATGTTAGTTTCTCCTTTTGGCTATAATATAAAGTCTGGTCTCTGTAATCCGAACGATTTTTTGGGAACAGATTTTGTTCTTATTATTTCTTAGTATTCCCCAATTTGGAAAGTTTTGTAATCTGAACAAATTGCCAGGAACAGAGGTGTTCAGATAGGAGAGACCAGACTGTAAATTATAATATTTTATATCTCTATTGCCTACTTATACCCTGCTGACCTTCTTGCTGTTGTGATATCTCTAGATGATCCATTTGAGTTGATGGTATATGTGATAGTATCTGACCTTTTTTTTCTTTTTATTCTGGCAGATTTTAATTTTAATTAATTTTTAATTTTAATCTTATTTTGATGTGGGGCTGATCTATGACCTGCAAGCTCTCAAACCTTCCCCAGCCATGTGCTTTCTTTCATTTTCGAATACTAGCCGTATTCTCCATTCTGTTTTCGTATCTTGCCACTCCAAATGTTTAATCTGCTAATTGATATTGTCCTTACAAGGGATAGCCGCCAATCTGTAGGATAAAAGTGGGATTTGTGCGATCTTTGCTGAATAATTCTGCTTCAGTCGCTCCTCCCCTCTTCCCTAAGCTTGAAACAGCTTTGATAATTAAATAAAAACAACTGCATTATTGCTTGTACTGATATAAATTTATTTTTTTTTATCTCAGGATGGTTTTTTTTTTCTTTTTTTGATAAATGGGCATTAGCATTAGCATGAAACCAAACATAGAAGTACGATTTTCGTCTATGTAAAGTTGGTAAGTGCGTAATTGTAAATCTCCCCAAGCATGACTATAGAAATACAAACCTTTACCTTTATTTTTTATTGCATTTATGACCTCACCTCCTCATTCTCCTTTTGGGCTTGATGGCCATCATTATTTAGAGTTTTTGTTTTTGAGATGATGTTTTTTTTTTTCTTCTGTAAATCATCTCTCCATTTAGTTATCTTTATTATTATATATTGTACTTATTATTTGAAGTGCTTCTTTTCCTCCTTGGCGACTTTTTTCCCTCTTCTAAAATCTATTTGTTCTACTTCTGCTTTTATCTTTTCAGTAACTCACCATCTTACTTTTTCATGGGCTCTGAGTTGACTGAGCCCTTAAACTCCAAATAACTAACCTCATTCTCCAGTCAGCACGGTTTTCTGCTTGTCTTATTAAGGTTGGGCTGTTGCTGGACTGGTATCAAAAGTACTCAAGTTTTACTTTAAGTTTATTTAAATAGTATTTTATTTACTATTATTATTATTATTTTTATTATTATGTCTTCGGTGTTCTTCGCAATGTCCTAAGAGAATTGAACAGTTCTTGAGATTTTTTGTCAAATTTATTTTAATTTCTCATTATTATCATTGTACTGGTACAGTAGCATTGGTTTCAAAGTCTTTGAGCCATTTTTCAAATTGGTTATCCATTCGAACATGAAAGCATTTTAAAAGCAACAAAAAGTTGTGCTGAGTCATTCAATTTTTGCCTTCCTCTTCTTTCTTTGAGCAACTGTTCAGTATCTCACTTTTCTTGATGCTGCGTTGAAGTTGTCAGGGTATGTTGTTATTGCATTGCAATGCTGATGCTCAAATTGATTTATGGTTTGGCTTTTCTGTGACGGTAGATTTTTCATTCGCATATATAAGTGAAAACATCTCAGCAACCATATTCGCCGTCCACTTAAGGTTTGTTAACATAACTTACAGTGCTTGGATTTTCACTTTCAGAAAGTGCGATGAACTCAAGAAAAGCTTGTTTCAGGTACAGCTGAAGGTATCAGCAGACGTACTGTTGTCTTTTCTAGGATAGAATTCAATCACTTTATTCTGGTGCAATTTTTTTTTTTTTTTTAATTTTTTTGCAGATCCATCTATTCTATAATCAAAATATGATAAAAGAATCTGAAATATAATAACATTGGCTCTAACTGAAATACTCACGTTGAGAGAGACAGACTAATAATAATGGAAGATATATTTCATCGTCGTCATTTTATAAACGTTTAAGTGCAATGTAAGAAATTAGGTGGGGGTGGGAGACACGATTATACGTTTAGAGCTGCATAATGAGTCATGTGGTATCTTGTATGTTTAGATCACGCAAGAAAATGACATTTCTTTTGGCCAATTTTATTTCTGTTAGAAATGAGGTGAGCGACTTTCAATAAAGTTTATTTGGTGCTACAGAACAAAAATCTGAAAATTTGTAGTTATAGGTTTTAAGAATGACAGGGGCAACATGGAAACCTGTTTTGTACGGGTTTTTTGTTTTTTGATTGGGATTGGTTTTGGTTTTTGGCATTTAAAAAAAAAAATTCTGACATGTCTGTTCCGTGCCATACTAGTTTTTTTTTCCCGTTGTATTGAATTTTACCCATGTCCACTACTTTGGTGATATCAGGGTTTTCCTAGACTGCCTTGTAAACAGACAAGAGTTCTTTTACATGCGTATATTATACACATGGGACGTCTTATATAAAATACGCTCAATGGAGATGGCTGTCTGTATAATTTGCTTTGAGTGGATCTATTTCCATGGATGAACAAGTCTGCCGCGTATCGGCCACGTACAGTATATTCAAAACTTGCTGGTAGGTACGCGTCGGAAGCGATGACGTAAACCTCTCAGCCAAGATCTAAAATCAAAAGCTATAATATTCAATAATTTTCAAATATATTGGCAAAATATTAGATCTAATAGGATTCGTCTCCATCGCCCTTAAATTAGTCAAATTGCTCGAGTGTATCCGATTTTAAGGATTATTTCATTTGAATTTTTTAATATATATATATATTCCCCAATGTCATGTCCTTATCTAAGGACACACCGCCAATGGCCTGTGGTTATCGAGAACATTTGCGTTTAGCGGGATACGATCCCACCAAGTCACCCATCTGACCGGTGTCGGTACGTGGAACCGCTGGCCATGGGGATTCTCGTGTTTGACCTGTGTTGACCACTGGGCCCCTGACGCCCCCAATAGTATCCAAATGGAACCACGTGCAAGGGGGAAATCAAAATGGGATCATAGCAAGACCCACGAGAGGCTCCGTTCATACGATTGATATTAAAGAGCGGTCAGCGTGTCATAAGGTAATGGCCACCACACACTACGCAGTTCCCAACCGGTCAGTTACTGCACAGTTCCATCATAGATGATCTGCGAATCGCTCACAGATTCATTCAGATTCCGTTAAGAGCTAGACAGACTACCGCAACCTCATTCTCATTTGAAACCACGTTGATCTTCGGTGGTTTGTGGTATGTGTAGTGTGTGGGCTCAAAAAAAATAAACAGAAGGAGAACTGTGCAGTAACTGTACAATAACTGCGCAGTCCCGATCTTCCACTTTAACTGCTAGTGCGTGGTGTCCATTAGGCCTCATCTTGGAATGATTTCAATGACAAGTAAGTGATGGCATTATGCTACCATATCTGGTGTTCCTTTCTCATCTGTGCGCTAATGGCGAGCTTAGAAGCCGTTTAATATAGCTTTGGTAATACCCGTACAAGATTTTAAAAAACAGACCAATACTACCGAACAAACAAATAGAAAAAAATAACTAAAAAGGAGGTACAATAAATTGTTCTTTTTATTTTGATAACAAGAAGGAGAAGGAAGAGAGAGAGAGGGAGAGAGAGAGAGAGAGAGAGAGAGAGAGAGAGAGAGAGAGAGAGAGAGAGAGAGAGAG
>JASKDV010034529.1:0-16129 GCA_032466395.1 Aegires albopunctatus | reverse complement strand
CCCCCCCCCCCCCCCCCCCCGGGGTTGAGAAGGATTTTGAATTGCAACAGCCTGCCAGGGAAACTTTGTAAAGCGTATGGAGCACATTTAGTGGAACGTTCTATACATGAACCCACTTTTTATTATCAACCACCCTTCTCCATCTCTATTTCTCTCCCACCCCACCCCCTTCTCTCTCTCACTCTTCCTCACTCGCATCACTCTTTCTTTCCACCCTTCCTGTCTCTACCTCTATCCCTCTCTCACTCTCTGCATGTATGTATGGACATGTAAAATAACATTGAAAAAGTCACGTTTCAAGGCTTTATAAACAAAGTGCAAAACTCGTGAGTACAAACAACCCAATGACCCTTATAGGGCAATTTCAGCTCAATGCCCGCTCCGCCTAAGTGCCCGTTTATGCTGATTCCCGACTACTAGGCACTAAGGCGAAAACTACTGTACATCGCATACTTGTTGCCAGATTCATGCATCTGTTTCGCTCTCTAGCAGGTATGCTATCTAATTATGTTGTTAATCTATTATTATCATACTACCTGTAGGCCTACCATATTGCCGGTATATAATGTAAGGTATGTGGTAAATAGTTTTTTTTCTTCTATGACATAATTTATCATCAAAAAGAAAAAAACGACAAATAAGAATGAGGACAACAATGTCCACCTCTCATCCCACTCCCTACACCAAATCCTCCTGAGTACTCGACATCGTCAACAATATTAAAATCATATCACATGGACAACTCTCAAACAGGTAATTAAGAACAATGTGACCTTCAGATGCTAGCAACTGTCATTTGATTTAAGCTCCATGTCCATGTGACTGATGATACGGAGCAATCATCTTTTGATGTAAGTTTTATGTAGACCCATACAAAAAAACCCAACCCCAACACATATCCTTTCTACTCAGCATGCCATGCAACAGGCCTACTCCAGGGGTAGTATACCGGTTTAAGAGAAATCGATAATTGCGGCAATTAACACAATGATTGTTTTGACAGTGTAAGCCTACTCATCTTTTTCATAACTAATCTACAATGTAGGCCTAATACAGTCTTTAAATCCTGAAAAAAAAACCCCAAAGAAACCCTTTTAAATCATCTAACAAAATGATGCATTTCCACTGATCAAAATTGTCCTGTCTGAATTGGCATATGTAGCATACTAATTAATTTAAAACGAAACAATAAGTGAAGTTGAAAAAATAAGGATTTGTCAATTTACAGAAAGGCAGTGATGAGCTGACAAAGAATGGATGATTAAAAAAACTCACCCTGATAGGAAAGAGTATAGGAAACCAACTGAACATGCCAGGTGAATGGGTTTCTGGTAAAATACCTGCCAATGAAAATGAAAAGTGTGAGAATATTGTAATTAGTATCGTATTATGTGTTCATTTGGGTTATGCTTGTAAATAAAATTCCAATACTACAACACAGCACCCAAGTTTTAAATATCAAAATAAGGCACATCCCTAACAAATTATGGAGCACATTAAGTGAATTCTGCATTTTACAACAAAATTCATCATCATCTTGTGACCATCCCCATAGTTCTTTATTAATATAATACTAAAACACTTAAAAAAGATTCAAAGTCTAAGGAACCATCAAATAAGATAGTAGGAAATTTTTTAATTTTTTCTTTTCTTTATAAGAACTAGCATAAGACAGATCACAAGAGATGACAATTGATCTATGCTTATTGTTGTGATACTCGATAGTTATCTAACGTTCAAATTATATATTGCGGAAAGTTTTCGTTCTAGTGTGTTTGTGCCTTTAAGTGTAAAATTGCATTTTCCGATGATTCTTAAAGTGAGCACTTCTGAGTAAGATTCAAAGGAATGCCAATCGTGTCTTCCCGAATTATATTTCGTCAGTCGATTCGTAAGCTTTGAAGAAAAAAGATTTTTAGTCTCTTCTAGATAGTTGTTCTAATATTAACTCCTTGTAGGTTCAGAATTAACTTCTACCTCGCAAATCAAGAATGTTGTATTAGGAAGGACTCCAGAAAGACGACTCATGTTATATTATTAATATTGTGTTATAAGGACATTCCTTCAATAAAAGGTATGATACATGATCGGTCAATTATAATCTACTTCCTTGCAATAATAGCAAGTATGTCAGGATCCAGAGACATTTAAATTTATTATATTACTTATGCCTTTATAATAATTTATATTATAAAGAAATTCATGTGCTAATGAATCTGTGAATATGCCCTTATACATAATATTTCCGTTATTCAAGAATTTGAATGTATTGCACTGTGGGGCTGTCCTACCAAGAAAGGATCAAGATGGATTTAATAAATGTATGAACTGTTTCAATTGACATTTATACCACTGACTTGAATTGTACCAGTTACCTCTCGTCGACCGAGATATATTATTTACATTTATTGTAAAATCGATATTTCATATCTCTCTTGTATGTCATTAAATTTGCAAATGATAAATATTAACATTCATGGGTAGGATAAATGTAAAACTGATATTATATTATTATTAAAAGGATATTTTAAAAATCAATTTGGCACTCAGTAGAAAAAAAGAAATGCCTAAAAAGGTACTGATATCACTCACTCAACATAACATCCTTGTAAAGGCAGGATTCAAAATAGCCTGCAAATCCATGCACCACAGCATCTTCTGACACATCGAACTCTATTGCGGAATATCTGCAATTATCGATTACTTCATCTGGAATATGGAAAATATTCAAATAGTCTTGCATCTAATCATAATAAAGTGTTTAGGACTACGGATGTAATAATTCTGTTTAAAAATTCTGCACTCTTATCAATAATGTACCAAATATTTCCAAATAAGTGCACAAACCAAAAAAAAAGTGTATACATTAAAAAAATGGAATTAGCAGTTGCTGCTAACCTTTCAGAGGCCAAAATCGAAATCCTAACATTCCTCAAGAAAAATAATCTTGCAAAAATAATTTATTGCAACTGCTCCAACTTTATCAAAGCCGTTTTAAGCTTAAGAAATGGCAAGGAAGTGTCTGAAGCAGTATATTTGACCCAAGATAAATTTTCAATCCTCGTTTTTTGGATTCGTCAAATCATATTTAGCATGATGTTATCCTTTTACATGTACTAGGCAGCAATGATTGGGAATAAGGTTATTTCAATTAATGTATTTTAGATGAATAAAAATGGTAAACACACTATGCACTCTGAAATGTGGAATCTGATTGATTGATATGACTGACGTCCTGTCAAGCTGAGACTAATTTAAAAAATAATTTCCAATGGAAAAGAAACAACTGTCCTTAGAAATGGGTTTGAAAAGAGTTATCTTAATAAATCACATTCAATAATCTAAGATCAGTGAACATTTAACAAAATTTCATGTTGAAACTACCTATCAAAATCATAATTTATCGCTTTATCAGGAGAAATTGAATTAAGGAAATTATTTAAAGTCAAACCTCTATTGGGATGTACAAATGTGAACACAGGTTTGGGGTCTGCCAAGTTAATGGTATTGTGTAATCTGACAACATAAGGCATTTCAAATGGTGCCTGAAAATAAAAATCATTGATTATACATAATACCAGTGTAATAACTAAGTACTAAGCTCAAGTTCGATTGAAAAACAAAACTTGAGATTATTGGAAGAAGAAATAGCATAGACTATGTAAATGAACCATTAATTATAAATATGATTATCTAGGATAGGCAATGAAAATGTTTATTTTAGGACAACAAAAAAAAAGAGAAAAAAAAAAAGAGGGACAAATCAAAAGCAATACAAATCTCGATTGAATTCTAATGCTATTATTGAACAGGGCATTTTTAAACTCAATATTTAGTAAAGAGAATATCTCATCTTACTTCAGGCCCTTTTCCTCTTTCTCCTTTGGATGCTCTTACTTCATTGTAGAGTTTGGCAGACTGAAGAGGTGCAACATAGGAGGTATAACTTTTAGGAATACTGATGCCGTCATCTGATGGAAATGACCAGTAACAAATGGGATTAAAAACCACCAAACATTAACATTGACATATAGGATGTCATAAAAAATCAAAATGACCCAATCAATTTCATATCACCCAACACACGAAGTCAAATGTTTGTCTTTACATCTCTAATTTATCCCCTTCTTCTTCTTTCAGCCTGTCCCTCAATCTGCAGATTTGCTATGTTGAATGCCGCTTCTCCATGTTTTCCAGTCCTTTGTGTCCTCCTCCAGGTCCAATTCCCTAAAGTCACTCCTGACTCTGTCCATCCATCTTGCCCTGGGGCGTTCTCTCCCTCTCTTTTTCCGTCTATCACAATTTCCAGTACCCTCCTACCCACATAATCATACTCTCTACTTTTAATGTGTCCATATCATAATTGTTACATACCATAACGTTCGACCATAATTTATCCCCTTCAATAACATTAAAATACATGATAGAAAAATACAAAATTGTAGACACATCCGTTTTCAAAGCATCACAAACTCTTTGATCAATTGATGATTAAAATCAATATTTTTTTCCTCTGTCAAACAAACCATCATTCTTTTGGGTAAAGCTAAGAATTGATACATTATCAGATCACTGCACACCAAGGCTCACTTTGACAAACAGAACTCTTTTTAAACACTTTTTCCTGAATTATTTTTTTTTCCTCTTACCTTTTAAATATTTTTGAGCTCCATCAAGGCACTCAGGGGACAATTCATTATCACTAAATGAACCAAGTAATTCACTGACTAAAATGTCTGCTTTGACAGGAGCCTCCCATTTCCGCATGTCAGAAGACACTATTTCCACTAAGTTTCCCCACTCTTCCTCTTGCAAGTTTTCTAACCTGTGAGCGATGATAGGGAAAAGTCAAGTAGAAAAATCAGGTTAAGTCAAATTTTAATAATTAATGTACACTATCTGTAAATGTGGCTGTCATTGTCTTATGCTCAATAAATTTGTCATTAATTGGCTTCCTCACAAAATCATAATATAGTGTTGACCCTAATGTTGGATCAGGTTTCTCAACACAAGGAACAAACTCAAAAATTGTATAGTTGAAAGAAGCATGGATTTCATGTAAAAAAAATATAGGCCTTAATATCTGAGAGGGACGTAGTTAACTGTTAAGATTGAATATGGCTTAGTGGGAATACACTGCAAAATTGGAAGCCCATATCTGTATATTTTTTCTTCTAGTAATTAAATTCCTTGACAAGGCAATTCAATAATCCACAGTTAATGCAGGGCTAGTCTCAATTTTCAGAATATGACAGGTAATCTCAACAGAAAAATAGAACAAAACAATTGAAACAAAGATGAATGATAAAACAACAATTTTGCCTTAACTTACGTGACAACTGCATTAGGATTCTTCTCAACAGCATAAACCTTTTTAAGTTTTACTCCGGCTTCTTGGGCTGCTGCAATAGATGCCTTGACCAGTGGCCCCCTGCCTGCTCCTACCACCATTAAAACGCTGAGAAATTGGGAATAATATAAGGATGAAGGTGTTTAAAAAATGCAAAACATTTTGATTATGGAAAAGTGTAAAATGCTCAGTATTCAACTTGTAAGAAATAATTTAGTCTATGAGATTCAATCAACGATACAATTTTCAGTTTAAATTAATTTACCTACAACTATATAAAACATGAAAGTAACAATGACAATTTTATTCAACAAAAACTAATACCATGCAAATATATTGTTATGTTTAATAGCGACATGAAAACTTGTAATACTTACATATCTTTTGTTGCCCTGTCTTCTAGGGGTACCCGATCTATCAATGCACGAAAAACAGCCTGAAAGAGATACAAAAAGGAATCAGATTCAATCTTATGTTAAAATCCGGGCTTTCAAAAATATCTACAAGGGAATAATGCTAGGATTTTTATTTCAAACACAAAGGAATAAGATTACTACTTTGAAATATTTAGATATGGATTTGGCAACAACTCATATTTCCATTAAAAAAATGTCCAACCTAGTTAACAATTATAAACAGCACTTACTAAATAGCAGTTATTGACATTGTTATCCAACAAAAATCTCTGAATTTTCTCATTTTGTACAATTTACAAGTTGCAGTAATTAGTTGAAACTCACAAATCTTCTTTTCTAATTATTAACATCACTTTACACCCTCTTTCACAGTCAGCTAAAATTAAAACCCTGTGAGGGTTTCAATATTTATATAACAGAGCTGCCAACCTAAAATTTGCAGAAGTTGTATCCACAGAGTACCGTAATTGTATTTTCATCTGCAAATTTGTACTCTATCGACCAATGTTCACACATAGTCATACTTAATAGTTTTATAACATCAAATCTCAAATGTTGACTCTACACACATGCATGGTCCACTTAAAATATATAAATCCAATTAATAAGATTGGATTACCCTGAATGAAATAAATTCAAGTTGAAATGTTAATAAAAAATTCTAAATTAATACTAGCATACTAATACACAGCCTTTACTAAACACGCAATATCCAAGTTCAAGGCCACCAACAAGCCCCGTTATACGCTGTCTTGAGGCAAAAACCGACAAAAACTTAGATTTGTTGAATTTGTATTTTATCACCTAATTTGTATTTTTGTATTTTCGTCTCAAATTTGAATTGGTTGGTAGCTCTGATATTACCATATGTAATTGATTCATCAAGTTTCAATTTATTAATCTATGCACATATATATTAACCCATGTACTGCGTAGCTACTGCTGTCCTAATCCCCATGCTAATCAGATATATAATCATCCAATCATGGCTTTGGAATTATCGGCACTAAAGTCTTTGATAAGAACAACTGAACGTTGGTCCAGTTGGGCTCTGCCTACTAGTCTTCATATTAAAAGTCACACCTTTGGAGGCAGTGCTACTTTCAATACAATTATTGTGTTGAATTTTTCACATGTCTAGACAGCTTTTATGGACGATAATAAATGATAATCATCCAAATCCCATGAAAATCTGATGGAAAATAATGTATTTCTGATAAGAAAAAAAGAAAAGAAACATTTTGTTATTTTTAGATATTTCCATCATTTGTCGGTGGATATTTTTAGATTGTGGTATCATTTTACTTGTTTCGATGAATTGAAACTAATGATCTTATTTTGACATTAAAAAACATTGTGTTGTTTGTTGGATTAGCCACGTGGCTCTCTCAGCTTCATAAAAGAGTATGTTGCGTAACCACTACGCGTATGAGAATGGCCAGCGCTGACTATCAAGGTACAGACGCATTGTCTGATTGGTTGTATTTTTCCCTTTGTCCAATCAGAGATTGGCACGGAATTTGGGCGAGTTTAAGGGAATCAACATTGAGAAAGACTTCATTTCACACCTTTGAACAATGTTCAACTTTCAAGAACAAAACAGTCAAACTTGTTGCGTTGAATTTTTCATATGCTTATATGAATTCTTATAATATTGATAATGACAGCCGTCCAACTCCCATCAAATTCGGATGAAAAATGTTTCTATGATAGGAAAAGAATTTGAAATAAGTCATCAAGAATTTTGTGAATTTTAGATATTTTCGTTATTTGTTAGGTACCATTTTACATGTCTCGGTGAGCTGAGACTAATGAACCTAACTTGATTAGAAAAAACAAAACAATTGTGCAATATTTCTATTCTTCTATGTAACTCTCTCCGCTTTATAATTTATTCAGCCACTGCGCTGTATTACAATGAAGTTGTGTAATTACTGTTGATGGCAAGCACTGACCATCTACCATGGCAGAGAATAAGCCTTTTCTCTGATTGGTTGTATTGTTTTCCCTCATTCAATCAGTGATAGGCATATTTTTGGTCGAAAACATCAGAATGGAAGATGAAGAGGCCATTATTTTGGGCCAATGGCAAGAGCACCAGGATGTGGCTAGGTGATAGCGTGTGTCGGCTTTTCAGCATTGCAAGCTAGACATCTAAGGAACATCAAAGAACTACGGTGTTCATGGTTTACGAAAAAGGAAAAGGACAAAATCCAGTACCCGCAGTACAAGGGTTAACTTAATTAATATGCTTAACGGCTGGGGGCATCAGTGGCCTAGTGATTAACACAATTTGAACACGAGAAACTCAAACGGCTCCACTCATCGACACCCGTTGGCTGGGCGACTTCATGGTGGGATCGTATCCCGCTAGACATAAATTTGCTCAATAACCAATGTCAATGGCGGGGTGTTCCATCTATCCCACTTAACCCAGGTATGAATGAGTACCTGGCCATTAAGACAGTACAGTCCGAGTCCGACGATTGTATAAAAGCGCCTAAGCGGCTGCTGGTGTTCAGCTGTGAATTCCCTGTTGGCCAGGGGAAGTGAAAAAGTCATTGTAAACGCGCACAAAGGCTAAGGTCCCTTGATGATAAGGGCCATATAAGTGTACATTAACTTTTATCTAACATACATCTTTGAATATAAAAGCAATGATGATCTTGTATATCACATAAAAGAAACATGCGCATTACCTTTTGGTACTGGGAGTACTTGACCGGATCTTTTTCAAAGATCTCATAAGTCTGAGATTCTAAATTATCCATCAACGGCTGAAATAAAATATTGAGACATTCCTATATTCTTTATGCTGAAGATACATCTTAAGCCTTTATTTCTTGGACTTAAACATTTTGAGTTGAAGTCAATTCAGTTCAAGAGCAGTATTACATCTAATGTTCACCAAAAGAAAAATAACCAATCCAAATATATCAACTTTATTTATATGATTCTGTCATCTTTTAATCATGCATAACAAAAGTAAAGAATGTAAAGCTTTCCATATCAATCTAGTTTGCTAAATTGATAAACCGTTTACTAATAAAAACAAAAAAAACTTTTACAAAAATAGCACTCATGTTAGGAGCTCATCCACAATAATTTTGGTCTTCAGCTCAAAGTATCTACCTGCAGTGGAGATTGCAGAAAATCTTCATAGCCCTTGGCAAACTGGCTCACAGTGTCAGGAGGGTCCTGTGTCTGCCAAAGGTGGTCAAGGTACTGTTGGTAAGATCGGATGGTTTTATCTGGGTGTCGGTCTTGACCAGTAAGTATGATCTGAGCTTCCAACTGAACAAATGATAATAAAAACTGATGATGATTTCGTCAATCCCATACCATTGGTCATATGTATATTATGGCAAGCAATCCAATAGATTCATGTTTTATGGCTTACAACAATCACTTTCTTTTATATGATATTAACCTCATAGTTGCTAATAAAAAAAGAATTCACTGTGTTGTTAAGGAAATTTAGAAGTGACCTAAACAATAATTAATGGATTAAATTAACGATTTAAGTAATGAAAGATTAGTTCATTCAAAAGAGAAAGGTAGATCAAAGGATGTAACTCTAGTTGTTCAAAACATTTGTGAATCTATATCGAATTTGACGTTCTCAGTCAAGAGAGACTCAACAGGTGTCGGGTTAGGTTAATTCAAATATATCTAACTTCCTTACAAAGCATAAACAGAATAAGAGATAAGAAAATTGAGAAATTACGTTATCATGTTGAAGCTACAAGAAAGAGAGCAGAATGTCAGAGAAATAATAAAAAGCACATAAACAAAGATTTCTAACACAAAAGGAAAGACTAGTACAATGAAACAAGGTTAAAGAGACATTTCTAGAAATTGTTATAAAACCAGGATGATTGAATGAAAGAGAATCAAAAAGAATGAAAAAAAGAAAAGAAATGGAAGGCACAGGAATGTTTCGTCATTAAAAGATTATCAGCTTTGATGATGAGAACTTCACCTTAAAAAACTGTTGGATCACATTCTGGTGAGCCTTTGATAAAACGGGATAGCCCTTCTTATTTGTAAGAAAAAGGGATGTTGATATAACAACTGCCTTGATAGGTTCAGATAACCATCTCTGGATGATGGACATGGGTGGTAAATTTGCGGTCAATTCCAAAGCTAGGCCAAGCCTCTTGTTCGTGTCGCACAAGGATCTGAAGGTATTCCACCTGCAAGCCAAAATTTATCAAATTGTTGATTCCTTATTTTTCTTCTCCATTATGATTAAAGCAAATTCAATTTAATAGCAACAAATCTTATAAGTTGGTACAACATTACTATATTACAAATTTTGCTTCATTCACTGTTAGCACTACTAAAGGACTATGTGTTTAAAGGACCATTTTGCAAATATTGCTCTTAATTGAGAAGACTTAAAAAAAAAATTATATTAAAAATACTAGGCGAATCGTATATTAAGCTGGCCCTGCGGAAAATTGCATTCGTTGCACCCGCGATTTTTGCCATAAGCGCAATTTTTTGCAATTTCGGTAATTTTCCGATCAAAGATTGGAAAAATTAGAGATAAACTTTTAATTAGCACGCTGACCAAATCAGCTATCCACCAGAAGTACGAGAAGGGCAAAGGTGAAAATGGGAAGCAACTCTATTGTTAATTTTTAGTCACTGCATTCAATTGAATTTCTTTCGTCAATAGTTAAATCTAGAGATCTAATCTTGGATCTTATCTAAAATTAGATCGATTCTCTAACATAAGTTAATTAAATACTTTTTCCATGAAAATTTTTTATTCTGGCCAAAATGTATCAGTGATTGTCCAAATCTTCGGACAAGACTTGATCTAGATCTAGTGAAAGATAAAAAGTGATAGTGACAGATAAGATTGTCAAAAAAAAGAAAAAAGAAGAGAGATGGAAGAGACTGGAATAAAAAACCAAAACTAAACTACAATGTAGCCTACTAGAATCTAGATCTAGTACTTTATACATTGTAGATAGATCTATCATGACATATTATTCACTGGTTAAAATACTTTGTAAAACTACTAGATCTTGATCTGGTTACTACTAAGTGGCTAGAATTCTCCCAAACTTTCACTTTCAGCTTACGGGAATTTGACGTTTTGAATCTCACTTGAACAAAAGAAATTTCAATAATATCTCTTATAAAAAAAGATTATTACAGAAATGGTGTGACAAAGTGTGTATTCTCCTATGAAATGGGAGAACTGATAATGATGATAATTGCATTAAAACAAAAATAATAGTCTTTGATTTTACGATTGAGAGTCTCATACAAATATAGTGACTCCCCCCGTGAATTCTCTATTTGTACACCGGTGTATAAATAAAGAGATCCCACTGGATTCTATATTTGTAAACCGGTGTATAAATCTTAAAATAGTCAGCCTTAATTGTTTTGTTTTCCTTTTCAGTTTGTGGTTTGTATATTTGGTTATATTTTGCTTTGTTATTTACTGTTGTTGTTATTTATTTGTAATTGTGAGTTTTAAAAAGTTTTAAAAGTTATAATGTAAATATTATTTACTTCTTTTTTTAAAATGTCTTTTCTTTTGGTGGAGGTGGTGTGTGTGTGTGTGATTGGTTTCAATGTCATAAAATAAAATTTGTGTTGTATTAAGAACACTTTGCAATTTTGGGGATTTCAGAATGCAATTTCCACGGGGCCAGATTAAGTGTATGGTTTAAGTCAGAATATTCACTAATGACAAAAAGAGACACTGAGTTTTAATGAAGTCAAGATGGTTCCATTCGCTTGAGTATCTCCACTTTCTTCTTTACTTCTGAATTTAAATACACAAATTGAAAATCTATTTATATATAACAAATATTTGATACAGTCAAGCTACTGAAATGAACGAACCATTCCCATGTGTCATCCTGCAGATTATCGTCATCTTGCTTGGCTAGTCCTTCAATAACATCATCACATTGGTCATAATTGCTTATCATAGGCACTTGTATCCAATATTGCTGCAACAAAAATATGCAATTAAAATTTATGTCTCTACCTTGAGAGGCCAAAATAATAAATTATAGATGACTAATGTAAATGTAAAAGAATGTAACGACAACAGGAATCACACCTGTGACCTCGTCCATGACACTTTGCCAATTATGTTGCGTTGACTAATGACCACACACCTTAAAACGACTGTGTCTAGCCTACCGATAAGCTGTGGTCACATCAATCAATAACCCCAGAGTCCTACTACTATTCAGCAGACCCGGTTGAGTAAAATGACTTAGTTGCTGACAAAGGCAGTCTTCACCTTGCTGAGTGGTGTCTTTGCAGGTTAAATCAAGCATTGTCTAGCCATGTCATAAGCAGGGTAGATCTACACTACATTGCAAACATTTATTGAGAGTGGAATGCGAAAGAAGTTGGATGGTCAGTCATATTGATTAGATATGTGACCACTATGAAGAGGTTAAAAACAAAGGAAAAATGATAGCAGGTGGCCTTTATGGAGAGAAGACCTTTAAGGCTGGTGGACTTTAATTGTAACAAGCTTATTCTCTTTTACATTTTGAGCTTAAAATTTATTCTCCTTAACATTACAGAATTAAGTTACAGAAAGCTTTGATTTAAGTCTTATTGGAGGGGTTAGTTTAAAGGTAGAAACTACACGCACCATAGGCTGAATCTTTCAGAGCTGCCAACCCATATTAATGCTCACAGGGCTTAGCTCACCAGATTTTTGGCAACACGAAGAGGAATATTACTCGAAAAACAATCTGCATGGCTCCGAATCGAATGAAAAAAAATCAGACTTGACAATCAAACACCACATTATCACGCCTCAATGACTTTTTATTTATTTATTTTTATCAAAAGATGTTTAGTTAACTGTTCAATTACATGTATATAAAATATTTCTTTGCTCAAAATGACCAAAATTAGGTAATAGAAGCATTACATGTACATAATTTGTCAATCACAGCTAAACAGCTATCTGTATTCTGGAGTGCACCCATACAATTACAGCCTAAAAGGGAGGGCATCAGTTAATTACCTTTGGACGGTTTTGAAGATTGGAGGCATTCTACTATTACATTAACACAAAGGACCTTTACTGACAGAGAACTAAAATTACATTTTTTCCCCTAAACAAATTACAAGATTGATGATGATATTACCGGTATCGTGGTCTAGCAATAAATTGATTTGTTCTTGGATTAGCAGGTGAAAACGTGACCTTGAAATACGGATACACTGCAATTTATACATGTATTATTTTAGCACTACGCAAGTGTGATTATCTTTTGCTGCAAGAATTTAAAAAACGGTCCCACCCCCACACACTTATCTCACTCTCTCCTCCCGTATAACTACAGCACGCTATTCCAATTCCAGTATAACTGTACAGTGCAATGTTCCAAAGGCCTACACCAGTACATCTCAACTTAAAATCTCTCTCTCCTCCCAGCACCTATTCCATTTCCAGTATAAGTATAACTGTACACTATTCCAATAGGCCTATACCAGTACATTTCAACTTAAACTCTTTCTCTCTCTCTCCCCCTCTCTCACCAGTACTATAATATTAGGCCTAATGTTGTTACATTGTATTGCTATGCTACAGGACTGGTGGCTTGGCAGAAAATCAATATTTAAAGCTGTTAATATTATTATATTGATGTAGGCCTACTACTACTCTTATTCAGTTGTCAACCGTAGGCCTACCTCCACTACTATTGTATCAAACTGTGTGTAGTTGTGCGCTGTAGGGGGGAAACAGGGTTGAATGGAGAGCAGCTGCAAGGAGGCTCGGTGAGTAAGCTAAGAGAGAGAGAATCACATTGCTCAAGACAAAATGCAGACAGGAGTTTTCTCTGTGTAAACATGATCAAAATTGAAAGATTTTAAAGAGGCGAACACGATCAAGCAGTTTGCAAGCAATCGGAAGTCTCTCTCGGACTTGGCCTTGCTGGGGTCTTGGTCGGGCTGCACGGGGAGCGGGTTTTTTGAAACCTCAACAGGTTTGTTTTTTATAACGAGATCAGAAAGCTGGCAGCTCTGCCATTCATTAGCCTCTGAAGTAGGATCTCAATATAAATTAAACAAGAGAATTCAAAGTAAATGAAATGAGAATATTCTCAGATGCACCTTAATAACAAA
Organism: Aegires albopunctatus; assembly: GCA_032466395.1. Taxonomy (NCBI): domain Eukaryota; kingdom Metazoa; phylum Mollusca; class Gastropoda; order Nudibranchia; family Aegiretidae; genus Aegires; species Aegires albopunctatus. Next base: position 2,233 of record JASKDV010034529.1, on the reverse strand, counting down.
GTCAGCCATGGGAATACACAATTTTTCACTTTTAGCTTTTGTATAAGAATTACTGGGAATAGTGTCTTTTTGAATAAATGGTTAAACTCAATCAAATGGAACTTTTCTGTCATTCTTATTTTTGATGTATGATAATCTGTATTGCCTCTGATGTAGCCTCTGCAGTGTCTGCAGTTGGCACAACCTGGGCTAATTCTTGATTGGAAAAGTTGCTTGATTCTCCAAGTATCACTGTGAAAAATTAAGAAAAACAATTATGAATGAACTAGAATGGATGTAAGTGAACAAGAACAAAGATATCAAGTGCATGAATTGAATTGGCGGGAAATAATTTCCTTGAAAAGAATTGCCTTAATTTTAAGATGACTTTACTTTTGCTGTTAAATATCATTTTAAGAGCAAGTGAGAATTTTTAAATCCCATTTTTGCTTAATAAATGACAACAAAAGGAAAAAATTCATTCCTGTAATTTTGTAATTCAATCTTGTTAAACATACCATTTACTTACCTGCTTATGAGAAAATTCTAGAAAACATATTTGTTTTTAAAACTATCTTTTACAATCCAACTACAGTTATTATTTTACATCCTTGCTTTTAATTCACTAGTCCAGTTTGTCCTTTCATTCTTTTGAAATCTTTGTACATTTTATAATGATTCACTAAACAAAACCGACCATCTAGAATTATATTTGTGTCCCAAGCCTAATTAAAGATAACCCTTGATGAGCTGCGGTACTTTGAAAGTAGTATAATAGCGCAATGAAAAAGCAATTTTTAATGACAGAAAGACCTTACTTTACTCTAGCAGTGCAAAGTAGGTAGCTTCATCTCAAAAAAATAAACTTGATTATCAAAGAGTAAGATAAATAGGTTTATTTTTTCATCAAAAATCACTAGCATTCAAATTCAATAATTTACACATATCTGCATGGCTGATCTGACATTTGATGCACAATTAATGTTACAAAGAAAACCTATGATTATAACAAGGAACTTCAAAAGAGTAACAAAAGTCAATAATGTCATACAGTGTTGTAATTGACCAGAAGATCTCTGTTGCTGGGTCACTGGACATTCTTTGTGGGCTAAAAGGAGAGTTTTCAGGTGTGCCACTTCTCCTCTCAACAACTTGACATCACCCTGGAAAATTACATTTGAGAACAACACAGTCAAGTAAAATAATTCACACCTTATTCAAATTATTATGGGTAAAAATAAAATAATCAGCACAATGCATTCTATTTCTAAAAAGAAACTAGATTGCCTGACATGAAAAATGTGAAATGAAAATTTGAATCAGTCTTTTTCATCTACGATAGCAACCCAAGAACATCATAATAAAATAGAAGAAAATTAAATTCATCGAGCACTTATATCACGAACTGTTTCACTATTACTAACAAAATCATGAGGGAGATGTAATCTGTATAGCTGTCAGATAGGACTTTCAAAAAGGGGTAAATATGCACAGACCACTAAGAAAAGGAGTAAAATTGTTCTTTAAATTCTCTAATAGTTAATTCTGCTCACCTGCAACCTGACATTTGTGTTTTGCAATTCATCAGCTTTCCTTTCTAAATTTGTTATCCAGTGTTTTCTTTTCTGTCGACATCTGGCAGCAGCAGCTCTGTTGGAAGGAATTCAGAAGAAAAGAAAAAGACATTAATGAAAAAGAGATTGAACCAATGTTGAGTTTATGGGAAAGGCTTTTCCTTGGTTCATACTTCTGTACGAGCAGGGTTAAAGAATTCAGTTCTTTATATTTGAGTTCTATTTGTATTCCAAAGAGATATCACTTTTGACTTTAACCCAAAAAGAATGCTTTTGGTAAATATATGCCATGTTCTGTTCGGTCCTGGTAAGTAGCACATTGGCAGAAAATCTATCCTAAAGCTCAATAATGAAGAGTGACAGGTGCCTAGCAGCTGGACATTTTGAGGCAGGAGACCATAGCTTCTTAAATAATAAAAATGATACTTTCAAAAAGTTTTGGTACAACACACTTTGTGACCAGGATTATTCATTAGAGAGGTGAGGTGACTCGTGCACCTAGATGATGCTAATTCCAGACCTGTAAATGGCTCCTCAAAAAATTGTCTGAAAACCATCGGTCATCTGTGACCCCATAATTTTACCCATCTCCCAAGCACACTTTATGACATTGTCCTGATTCAATCATTGATTGATACTTCCACTCTTATCTGATCTATTTCTACCCTTTCCTCAAAACT
>JASKDV010034419.1:0-16132 GCA_032466395.1 Aegires albopunctatus | reverse complement strand
CTCTCTATCTCTCTCTCTCTCTCTCTCTCTCTCTCTCTAATATTGATGTTGTTATTGCTATCATGCTACAGGACAGCGGCTTGGCAGAAAATCAATATTATTATTATTATTATTATATTGATGTAGGTCTACTACTCCTCTTATTCAGTTGTCAACCGTAGGCCTACGTCCAATTCTTTTGTATCAAACTGTGTAGTCGTGCGCTGTAGTACCTAGCACTGTGTGTGTGTGTGAGAGATCTTGAGGGTGTTTATGTGCTAGAACAGGGTTGAATGGAGAGCAGCTGTAAAGAGGCTCGGTTGGTAAGCTTAGAGAGAGAGAATCACGTAGAATCATCCCTATGTATAATCACGTAAAAAAAATGCCGCGTTACTATTCGGTATCTAGAAAGTGTCAAATTCAAATGATATTTAACATAGATTATTTACATTTCCGGTAGGAGTAGGTCCACAGATTACCGAAAATCACCACAAAAATTATGACGGCAATAATCTGTCTCAGCCGGACGAAATGATAATCAGCCGGAAAGACAGTGCGGGAAATTTTGATCCAGCGGCACCGCCGGCGTACTTTGACCCATGGTTAGTGTTTGTTCATTGCAAGCAATGCTGCGACAGGTCAGCTCGTATTGTAATATATATATATATAAAATCACATTATGTAACTCAGCATTATAGAAATGAAATAACTTTTTTTTGTTTTATGTCTCAATCTCATTTCCAGATCTCAATTTGGATCCATTATTTGGAATACAGTAAGATCGTATGGCATTCATAGAGGCAGATTTTCAAAGGACCTAGCTATCTGATTTCTTGTGTGAAAACAGTGAAGTTGCCCACACTTAAAAGTACTAAAGTAGATGCTCACATTGCTCTGAAAATGGATGCTATGTTACCTGAGGTGCGCATGTAAATTTCTGTATCATAAGTTTTATCTCAAGAAAACCGATTGATAACTCGTTAAATTTTTCCCATCGCATATAACTTTAGTTATGATATTAGTAGTTAAATCATGTAATAACATTATTATTTAAATGCAAGAATAGAGCAGATTTGACGTATTTTCTATAATTAAAGAGAAATTATTTTTGTTTTCAATTATGGACATTGTTTTAGTATGAATCAATGAAAGAAAGGAGGTTGTTGTTGTATTGTTGTTGTATTGAATTTACCCATGTCCACTACTTTGGTGATATCAGGGTTATCCTAGACTGCCTTGTAAACAGCCAAGGGTTGTTGTATTGAATTTACCCATGTCCACTACTTTGGTGATATCAGGGTTATCCTAGACTGCCTTGTAAACAGCCATGGTTCTTATACATGTATATATTATACACATAGGACCTCAGAGCTTATAGTCCGTCTCCTATAGGACTTGGCACTCTTTATTCAGGCAACTTAATGACAGGGGGCAGAAGGGAGCTGGAAAATTTGGATTTCAAATTCAAGCCTGTATGGGTTTGAACCAGGGACCTTTGGCTTGGTAAGCGAGCGCCTTAACCACTGAGCTATCTGTTCCCCTGATAATATGATTCAATGAAAGAAAGGCAGGGGAGGGGGGGGGGGGGTGGGGGAGAGTGACATGTCTCAAGGTATGCAAATCAAGGTACAGTGATTGAAAAATTGGAGGATTATTGTGAAGGTCTTCTTCACATTATGATTGATTATTTTATTGACAATCGCAAAGTGAAATTTATATAGAAAGAAGAGAAAAGACAATAGATAAATGTTCAAAAGAGAACATGTAATGCTCCCATGAGTGCTTATGAAGGATTAAATCACAAGATTATTCAAACCAATATGCTAAAGAAGCTGCTTAGCAAAATCTAGTTCACTTTGTAAAAAGTCTTGAACCAACAGCAAGTAAAGAGCAAGTAGCAAAAGCATTTTTCCAGGTTTCAGTCTGTTTTCCACATTCTTCTCTTTTTTTTTTTTTCTTTGCCAGTAGCAACACAATAATTGCAAATAAATCATAACTGCATTCTTCTATGTTTCAATCTTGTGGACTGCATACCGTACTGCCATTTTAATCCAAAGTGCAGAATAATGTCTTTTTATACTCACTAAACTAAATATTCTGCGTTTTGGATTAAAACAGCAGCATATGGTGCATTTATTCTGAAGCGACTTTTTGAACGTGGATGTGGGTGACATTCAAAACAGTTCTTGTCTGATTTGAACTTCATTTTACATCACGATTCTGAGATAGATTTTAATATTATTATGTAGAGGTGTAGAGCCCTTTATGATCAGAAAGGCAATCGGCTAGCCTTATTGTGAATAGGCAATGCATCAGACATGCATTGCTCTTTTTAACGAATGAAAGAAGATAAATATTGCATAGGCAAGTTAAGCAACTTGCCAAATGGGCAATGAGTGGGCGGGGCTTTGTTGTCAACTCACAGACAAAAACATAGGTTTAGATACGTTGCATAGTGTCATTGTAGCCTACTCAGGACAAGTATGCACATTCATTAATAGCTGATTATAGATGTCACGACGTGATAGATGTGCTGTGATGTAATTGGTGCTGATTGCTTTTTCATGGGCCAAAAACACTCATTAATTCACACCACCAACATCGTGTTCTTAACGAGATTTTTTTTTTTTTTTTTTTTGAGTAGTTTCTTTAGGGGGTGAATTTATTTAGTAAAAATTTTGTCTCACTGAAATATGAGGTTATTAGAGGAATAAGGCGGCAGTTTCTCAGGTGAAAACCACTGAATCTATATGTACGTGTATTTGTGTAAATATGGAGGTTTGTATGAGATAAGGTAAATTAATTCATGAAAGCCTTTTCATATCACATTATGTTGAACATCCAAGATCAATTTTGTATACAGATATGTAACATTAATCTTTTCTTATATTCTTATCTTAATGTTGTCTACACTAACTTATCGTTTTCTTAAAAATTTTCTCAAAAAGATCATCAGCCACATCTTGTCCTTCCTGAGTTTATCGGACAGAAAAGATGCATCCCTGGTGTGCAAGAGATGGTATAATGCTTCTCTTCATCCTCGTCTCCAAAAGGGTGTCATCATGAGATGTCGTCCATTTCAAGGGAAGGGATTAATACCTTCACAGTTTTTTGGACGTAAGATAACTCATCTCATGTTGGGAGATGTTAACTTAAGTAATGTAAATGAGAGCAGTCTGGTCTCACTTTTGTCGCAGTGTCCAGGTTTGATGGCACTAGATTTGTCTGGTTGGAATTCCATCTTTATATCGGGCCGTCTTCTGTCAAGTGAAGAAGATAGAATTTTGCTTCAAGAGACGCTTAGAAATGTACAGGAGCTAAAATTAGCACGACTCCGACACATGACAGACGTCAGCTTCACACGACTTGTTTCTGTCCTGAACAACCTCTGCTCAATTTCTTTAGCATCCACCAACATCATTTTTGGTTCATCTTCTCCTGCCTCCCTTAACATAAGCCCGGCTGTCTTCCAGTTTGCTACCTTCATCAGATTTATTCACGATAGAGCCAATAAGTTGAAGTCAATAGATTTGAGTCACACGTCTATCAATGATCAAGCATTAGATGTGTTGTCAAAAGTTCCTGGCCTGAGTCTAGACGAAATTATGCTGTGTGGATGTATGGAATTATCAGACAAAGGCATCAAATTTCTTGTAGAAGCACAAGGACATCTGGAGAAAATTGATCTTAGTGGAAGTAAGGAATTGGGTAACAGCAAAGCTTTCTTCAAAACTTTTGTTCAAAATCTGAAACAATTGCATACCTTACGACTAAGAAAATGTCCAAAAGTAGGTCAATGTGACATTGCTTCTCTTGCCAATCTTTCTTCCTTGCGAACTCTAGATATAGGCGAAGCTCTGAATATATTTGACATTGATCTCATCAAAGGGTTGTGTACACCTAATCTTCGGTTGACTAGCCTTCATTTGGCCTACTGTCCTGATATTTGTGATCATTTTGTCTCCTCCCTCTGTGAGACCAATCCTGGATTGAAACATTTGGATTTAACTTCGTGCAGTCGACTCACAGATTCAAGCCTTCATGCTATAACTCAAAATCTTCTGTCCTTGCGCTCTTTGAAACTCGCCTACTGTCATCAGCTTACAGATTTAGGAGTGTTGGGATGCACAGCTGAAAATGGCACCACTTATTGTCATTCATTTGAATTTGATCACAATTCCTGTAGTTGCATGAGGGAAAAAGAGAGTCAGATTTTCCGTAAGCCCACTGGATCTTTGAAAAACCACAAAAATTCCATTTGCCAGGCCCAAAGACGGTTAGAGTCAGGGGAGATTCTTTTTAAACTTTCAAACTTGACTCTTCTAGAAACCCTGGATTTGTCGAGCTGTTCCAGAATAACAGACCTTGGCATTAGTGAGGCAATTCAGTTTACGGGTCTTCGTTATCTTTCCTTGAACAACCTCGGTCGTCTCACTGACAAAGGTGTCCAGGCTTTGGTGAGATTTAATCCATGTCTACAGGATGTAGCTGTGCGGGCTTGCGCTGAACTAACTGATGCCACTGTCATGTCCTTAGCCACCCATTCAAGGTGTCTATCTTCTCTTGACATTTCACAAAATGACAAAATAACGGATGAGATGCTCCCTTTGATCACATCCAAGTGTAGGCGTCTGAGGCACCTTGATGTGTCGTTTTGTGGAAATGTGTCAGTAGACGCCATCATGCAACTCCAGTATAGATATCAGCAAGTAAAATTTTGTTTCAGGCCACACAATTATGTTTGAGTCATCATGATCAATTCTTGAACCTGCAGCAAAGGGGTGAGCGTTGGTATCAGAAATATATTTAAGCTGAATCCTCAACTTCATTCACGGTTGATGGAACACATTTAGGAAACTTTTTTGTTCTCAAGTTTCCTGGAAGTGAAATTCTTGTATTATTGAGAGAACCGCTGTTTTAATGGATAGGATGGGGCTATCTCATTGAAAAGAACATTTTATAATGTGGTTATTTTTCAGCCACTTTCTGGATAATCCTGGTATATTTAACTTTCATGAAAGCATTGAAGCGTATTTTTTTCTAAATGCGATAGTAGAAAAAGATAATTTCATAAACGTTTTTTGAAAAAAGTGATATTTCTTGAATAATCATCTCAAATATGTGATAGAACATAAACTAAACAAAGTTTGAATGATTTTTAGACTACAAAGGTGTTCCATTTTCTAACATCTCATCAGAATTTTGTGTTATGTTGAAAGACGGGGATAATTTATCCTAATCGCAGTTTCAGTGTTTTGGAAAACTTTTTTGTAAATGAAGTCAATCAGCCTTAATATGACATTGATGTCTAAATGTGTCATTTTTATTCATTGTCTGAATTTCAATGATTTTGACTTCTCTCCTTTTTAATTAACAAAACTGATTACATAATTAAAGTGTATACACATAATAACTTTAGATCTCGTAAATCTTTCAAATCAGTCCTACTATTACAATATGTAATTGAGATGATATTCCACTACAGCCATAATTATTTTTTTATCATGGTTTTGTAAACAATCATAAAGTTTTTCAAAGTCAAATTCCTTATTGTTCCAGAAAAGAGAAATATTAATTTCTGTGAAATGATCTGCTCCTTTGATTGAGAAATAGAGAACACATTGTGAATTTTTATCAGAACGACAACTCATTTTTTAGTTTTCTATACAATTTAAAAACTTAATTTTTGGATCAAAAGCTTTATTGTGTTTTTACCCCCCTGAGTATATTATTTTAATACATATAAGACTGAATTTTTGCTGTCTAGTTTTAAATATGTTAGTAGTTTATGATCAGCTCAAATTCAAAACATGTTTGTACTTTTAGTGGAAGAGCACAACATGAAGATTATTGTTATTATTATTATTATTATTATTATTATTGTTGTTGTTGTTTTTATTATTACTATTATTGTTTTTGCTGTTGTTAACATTACTATCAATGCACAGTTCACATAGATATGTCAATTTGACCTTGATCTTTGGTTGTTTTTTTAACTCCACATTTGTTTTACTGGTCCGTTTGATTTTACTTTCACACTTTTCCCCCATGACCTTAGTTGTGGAAGCTCTTGAAATTTTAGTTTAGTTTTTCAACTCAATATGATTAGTGACCATTTTTTAAATTATATTGATAGGCCAAAATGAAAGGAGCCAAAATAAAACTACCGGTATGTATGTTTAGTGCCCCAATGTAAAAAATTTACATTTATAAGATTCAGCGGACTTGAATCAGCTATAGAGGTTGCATCCAAAACGAAGTATGCATATTGAGTATAAAGGGAAACATCCTGCAATTTGAATGCAAACGTGGGGGAGGGGATATGTTATGTTCTTAAATTGGAAGGGGATTGGGCGACAAATGAAGGTGTGGTTGTTGATAAATGGGGTTTACAGTGTTAAGGGAAGATTAGTGGTAAGGATTTGGGGCGGGATTAGGGGAGGTGGGGGGGGATTACCAAGTTATGAAGCCTATGCTGTGATATTTGCTTCGATCATGCATCATTTATTGATGTAATATACATGTATTTTACAATGTTTTTTGTAAAATTACCACTTTTCTGTTAACCCTAGCTTTGTATATAATGGGACACAATGAAGTATTGTTATAGGTGAATTATGATTTCCGATATATATATATTAAACAATGGTCTTGGGCACAAACCATTTAAGTCCAGAAACTTAAATTTTACAGGAGAAAGAAAAGACTGGAAGGAAAATGGAAGTGAGAAGACATAGAGGTTTTGATCACATTACTGATAGGCATATTTCTATTGGTTTATGAGTCTTGATATTTAAGAGGTGATGAGCAACCAAATTTACTTTAAAACAAAGCAAAACAAAATAAAATTTTGATTTCTTGAGTTTGCTGGTTTGTGCCCGAGACCATCGCATGTGAGTCACATAGATTCTACATGTATATTTCATAGAAGGTGATTTGAAATCAAATTATTTGGGGAATTATATTATTGTGAACTTTTCCATTCCATCCATTGAAAACATTCATTATGCGTTAATGGCCTAGTGGTTAACACAGTTCTATCAACAAGAAACTTCAGCAGCTCCACTCACCAACAGTCGGCTGGGTGACTTGGTGGGATTGTATTCCACTAGATGCAAAACTTTCATGATAACTACAAGTCATTGGCGGTGTGTCCAAAACATTTTGACCCATCTACCTCATTCGACTTGGGTGTGAATGAGTACCTGGCCGCTAAGACAAAGTTGTACGTGTCTAAAAATTGTATTTGCACTTAGCAGGCTGCCAGTATTGTCCTATGCCTTCTGTGTTACTGTCGGCAAGGGCAAGTGAAAATATCATTGTAAAGTGCTCAGAGGCTAAAGTCCCTTGGCAATGAGCGCTATATAAGTGCACTTTTAACTTTTTAACTTGTAATATATAATTACTTGCTCACTATTGATTTAAACATATTAAAATATATGTAAACATATTATATGAATGTCTAATTATTAAATCATTTTATGCTTTGTAGAGAAAAAACGAAAGGGTTGATGAAATGTAAAATGTTATGTTTGTTGACTGTCATCTAGTCTGTAGCATGCATGCGTAGGCCTCTGCACTCATAGTCATAAACTTTCTATTTAATGTGACTTCCCTGACAGTGTCCGTAGTTTGTCGGCTCTAAGGGGAATACAGTCTGGTCTCTCTAATCCGGACTTCTGTAATCAGAATCCCTCTGTAACTTGAACGATTTTCTGGTGATGGATTATGTTCTTATTATTTCTTAGCATTCCCTAATCCGATAATTTTTGTAATCTGAACAAATTGTCGGGAAAGGGGGTGTTCGGATTAGAGAGACCAGACTGTACTTGAGACTTGCTACTTATAGCACCTGACTTTGCAGAATTAACGACTAGCAAACCTGGTCTTATTTTACACCAGAGTCAAATAAGTATGTATATACCGTAATATATCATGCAAGTGTTAAGAGAGCCTTTTCAAAGAATATATTTGACTGGGGATTGAAGGTACTGGTAACTTCCTTTGATTTTTAGTGGACCATATTTACCCGATGGCCATGACTATCAATTTAATGATATATGAATTATATTTATATATATATGTCAATGCTTTATATAATTTATTCAAGAATACCCTTTTACTTTTAAAAGTAAGCAGAGATCACATGACAATACAATGTACGTTTGTCAAATTTTTCTGGAAAAATTGCTTAATATAATTTTACATATATTATGTCAGTAAAGATTTTTTTTTAATTTTTGTTTTTTATTTTCTATCACTGTCTTCTTCTTCTTTCGACTTTTGCCATTAGGGGTCGTTGCAGCGGATCAACCTTCTCTAGTTTGGCCGGTTCACCGCATCCCTCTCTCGTAATCCAGTTGACACCATATCTTCCTTTATTCCATCCATATACCTTCTCTTTGGTCTTCCTCTTCTCCTCCTACCTGGTATTTCCATCCTTAACATTCTTTTGCCAATGTACTCTTCCTCCCTCTTCTGGACATGCCCAAACCATCTCAATCTTGATTCTTTCACCCTCTATCCAAAGCTGTCCACTTGGAACTTTTCTCGATTGTGCTCATTTCTGACCTTTTCCAGCCTCGTTACTCCCACCGAGAAACATAACATCTTCATCTCAGCTACCTCCAACTCTGCTTCTTGCCGTTTTGATAGAGACACTGTCTCTAGACCATTCACCATTGCACTGTGAAAGTCATAATATTTGGATTTTATTCTTTCATTACAAACCCAAATAAAATTTCATTGCACACTGAGAATCCATTAAAATGACTCCTCATTATATATACCACAATGGCCTTTTTGCCTTTTTTTCTTTGTTGACTTGTTCAAGCCATGAGATTTCTTTTAAAGTAATTAATAACAAATTAAGTAGGGTATTGGTGGTATAAAGAAGGCTCCCAAGGAATTTGCTCTTAAATTCATGCATAACTTTGATGCTCGGGCAGGGTAAGAGAGATGCATATTTATTATATATATTGTCACTCCTTTCTTTAAGTTCAAAACAGGATTTTATTTGTATATTTAGAAGGAAACTGAATTTGGCAGAGTCAAAGTCAATTGTTGCTTAATCACAAGGAGGCCCGTTAACTAGTATAACATTTTTATTTAGGGCTACATGGTTGAGTTGATAGAGATTTTACATTATAAGCCTGAAATATTCTCTTTTTCTATACTTTAGCTACATGATTACTAATTGATCAAAAAAATAATTTTTCCCATTGTGTTGAATAAAAAGATTTTTGAAAGTTATAGTTATAAACAAATGTAAATAAAATTCCACTTTTTCATCCAAGGAGGGAAATTTGTCTTTTGGTATTTACCTGCACCAAATATCAGCAGTAAGAACAGCGCCGCAAACATAGGCAGTTTGTGTAAATAACCTTGCCCAAGAGTTAAACACGGTGAATCCAATGAGATTCAAACAGGCGATCTTTCGCATGATAGTCCAGCGGTTCTGCAACCGTACCACATACAAAAGAAGGCATAATATTGCATGTATATATATGATTTAAATGGTATTTTTCTAGATGTCAACATAAAAATTTGAAATCCTTTTTGTGTTGCTTTTGAGAGAAATTGAATCATTATACTTCAAACTATTTTTAAAACAGATTTCTTATGTAATTATATGAAATGTACACTGGATGATACAAACCCCTCACATCTCTTATGGTAATAGTAATACAATTGAACCCGGTTATACTGAAATCCTGGTTAAACTGAAAGTTTTTCAAATACGACATTTTTTCTATATAAATAGACAGGTTAATCTGAACATAAGCCCGCTTATACTGAAATATTTTTGAAGCAGAAATTCTTGGTCAAAAGTCAAAACGGACACCAGCCACAAAGAAAATAATACAAAAGTGAAAGAAAACAAAATAAAAAACCCATTGTAACTCAGTGAATGGCAGTCCAAAGTCCTCATACAAAAGGGCTGATGCAGTGTTTTCTTTCCATTTTGACATGAATAATACCCGAAACACCATTATAGCATACTAAAATCGCAATCAATATACTAAATTGGTTATCTTAAGCAGACGCCACTGTATTTACCCTTTTAGTTTGATGAATTAAAAGTGATTATAAATATCACTATTTTTGAAATCTTGGCAGATGCCATTGATAATTCCAACTTTATCTCAAAAATTCATAATGCTGATGGAAACTTTTGACTCTATGCCAGCAATTGTTATCTCTCCTTTATGATAGATAGTGTACCTTTTATACTTCGTAGATCCTACCTTAGTTGATAATTTATTTTTAGAGCGGTATGACTACACATAATGATCAAAAAAGCTTTTTTTAAATCCTCAATATCACTACATTAAATTAACTACGATTTAAAAGCTTTGAAACTAACTGTTTTCTCAAACACTGTAATGTCAAGAAATATATAGGATCACTTATACTTCAAGTTGTAGGCTTAAAATAAGTTATTGATAAATTGACTTGGATGTTTAAATTGTTGAGTTGGTTAAAACATTCCATCATACGGAAATTGTATGGTTGTTACAGTGTGGTATATATTTATAAGTCTTTTATTGTTTTCCTTTACAAATGTTAAAAACATATAGTGTCATATTATTACTAATATTACCAAGGTACTATTTATTATTTTTATCATTGTCCATTGCTATTATTGTTTCTATTGTTGATGGTTATTATTATTGATGTGGTTGTTATTAATATTATGATTACTACTACTGCTGCTGCTGTTACTAATGTTGCGTTATTATTATTATTATAACACCTTTATTATTATGATTGTTATGATAATAATTATTACCATGATTACTTTTACTTTTACTGTTTCATTTAAAATTCTTCAAGATCTACCCGGATTGCATTATTTGCCATTGTTGGATTAAAAGAAAACAATCATTATTATAAATAATTATATATACTATTGTCAGATGTTATCATCAATGTTTATTGATATTGTTGTTTCACAGAAATGAATGTTGATCATTATGCCAACTCAAATTGAAATTTATTTTTCTTCATTGACGTACCCACCATATTTCCCCTGTGGACCATTACGAACAAAATTACATACTTGAATATATATAGAGAGAGACAGAAACACAAATGCTCACAATGCGCACAAAATCCTTAATGGTAATAGGTTCTAAAATAGCCTTTGACACCATTCTTTGTTCTCAGAGACCTCTTCGCAGTGTCCAATGGTGATTGGCTCGCAGTAAGTAGTTGCACAATTGATCCTGGTTCCTCCAGTATCGGTCTAACCTATGCTCAAATGTTCACCTTAATTATGAATATTTGTATTTATTATCTCTTCATGATCCAGCACAGCAAACTTTGGTTTCTAAGAGATATTTAGAACTCCATTGCAACTGAGTGCACAAAAAAAAAAATAGAAAGAAAGACACTGTATAATGAGTTCATCTACTACCGTAGTAGCAAATTGATCCAGAAAAAGTCTGGAAAAGTATTCCTGCTTTCTTACTTACTTTAATATCTCAAATGGTCAGACATTTTTTGTTAACATCCCTGCCACTAAAAATGATTGCCATAGGCCATCTTTCTTCCCTAGCACTGCAAGATTGTTGAATAAATTGAATCCAGATTTTAGAAGTAGCAGAAGTATTAATACTCTTAAACATAGGCTACTACATGAAATACTTGGGGAATAGGTTTCTGTTTCTCTTTCGTTATCTTACTTTTTTTTTCTTTCTTTTTTGTAGTGGCGTTTTGACAGTAATACTCAACCTAGTTGAGTTTTGTCAGTTTTTATTTGAAGAAGAAGACTTACTTACTAATAAATTTATCTGATCTAGCAGCCTTTTTGGCATCAGTCCTCCAGCAACTATGGCAAAAAAGATATATTATATAGGTCTTCTTTAGCTGATCTGTGGTGCTGTAATTTGTGTATCTAGTGAACGCGTGAAGTTGTGTTCTGATGTCTTGGAGAGATGGGCAATTAAAAAGAAGGTGCTGGACCTTTTCATCATCTTTACCACAAAGTGCATAGGTTGGGGTTTTATTTGGGAAGATTCTGTTCAGATGAGCATTTTGAGGGGTGTAGTAAGTTTTCAGTCTGAATATGATTGCCTATTTTTTCTTCCTATAGTAATTTAAAGATCTTTCGGGTTTGGTGTTGCCATGTGAAAAAGTATACCTGCAAAATGATTTGTTATAGCCCGCATGACTTTTGCTCATGACAACTTGTGTTGCTTTTGCCAAGCCTATGAATGAAGTGTTAACAAATTGCCATTAGTGAGCGAATTATAGCTTAGAAGAAGAACTGAGTTTGCAGAATATTTTTCTTTAGACTTTTTCTAGATCAGTTTGCTATTATTAGATTTCAATATGTGTATTGTATTTCCATGCAGGCGATTGTTTTCATTTGTGTATATACTAAATGCTTTCAAGAAGCTGTGTGGTAACTTGTGTACCCAGAGGATTATTTTTTAGTGTACATTCCATTTCATTTCCACTCTTTAAGCACATATTGTAATATCCACTATCTAGTCATGTAAGGAAGTATACTGTGCTATTACTTCTATGCTCTCTCTACATAAAAGCATTGACACATCAAATTATATAGAGGAAACACTATTTTTGCTATTATATTATGTTGACTTTTAAGCAGAACAAACTATATTATACATGCACAGCTTTGATTTGTCAAATTAGTGGACAAGATTAAAATAAATTAATCCATTTTCAAAGTTACACATCGTGTGTTTTAATTTTTGGTGTTGATATTCTGTTGAATTATTGCTTCCTTTCAAACAAAAAGAAATACAATTGCTCTGGCTACAAGCAGTTTTAAAGTTGTCTGGTCTCTCAACTCTAATCGGGACTTCTGTAATCAGAACGATTTTCTGGGAACAGATTTTTTTCTTATTATTTCTCAGTCTTCCCTTATCCGGAAAAATTGTGTAATCCGAAACAAATTGCCGGGAACGGAGGTGATCAGATTAGAGAGACCAGACTTTGTTTTTTGTTTGAAAAGGTAGAACAGTTTGTTTAAAGTTTTGCAAATAAACTCATCTGTGATCGTAATGTCTCCTTTTGTTTTGACTTTTTTTTTAACTTAACTCCATGTATGATTGTTATTGTTATGACTCTTATTTCGCCATTTAGAAACTTTTTTTTTTTTAAATTCTTCCTCCAATCCTTAGTTAGAGTAATGGAAAGTCAATAATTCTTATTACATGTATACATGTACCGGTGTAATGAATTGAAACATAATAATAATAACATCACATTTATATAATGCTCTCATCCCAAATTAACAAAATGCTCAGAGTGCTTTTTATCAACAATAAAAATTCAATACATGGAACAAGCCATCCTCTTAAAATGATAAAACTAGTATACTGAGATAAAATAAAAGAGTTTTATCTTATTACAATTTTTTTCAATATAATACGGGTATAATAATTAGTATGAACACTAATTTATTACGAAAAGGGTAAAATGTAATATTTAAAATTCAGAAATATGTTATATATAGTGACAAGCCACAAATTAGAAGTAAAGCAGTAGAAGTTTATGGAATCAAATATATTGATAAGTATGATTATCTAATAAAATTTTTGATTGAGAGCAATTAAGAAATAAAACTAAAGGCAAGTTTGAAATAAAAGAACATACATGTAGCAGCATATCAACATGAAAACTATAATTAAAAAATAAAAGCAATAAAGCACAAAACAACAACAAAAAAATACCATGAGCTTTTCAAACAACTAAAGCAAAATGACGAGGAAAAGATGATTTTAATCAAATTTAAATGTCATTGAAAGGAAAACAAATTTTAAAAATTGTATGGGCCTAAACAAGGACGGTGAGGACGACTAGATCAAATCTCAATTCAGAAGCTGACATATAGGATTTAAGACTGCATTAGAAAGTTTTGGGTTTATATTTATTGAGACTACATGAGCAGAGAGAAAGAGAGAGAGAAAGAGTTGTTATTATAATGAATTTCGCCCATGTCCACTACTTTGGTGATATCAGGGTTTTCCTAGACTGCCTTTTAAACAGCCATGGGTTCTTTTATATGCGTATATTATAGGCACATATATAGTGCTTACCGCCAAGGGACCTTAGCCTCTAAGCGCTTTATGACTTTTCATTTCCCCTGGCCAACAGTAACACAGAACACATTGGACGAGACTGGCAGCCTGATAGGCGCACATACAATTTTCAGACACGGACAACACTGTCTTAACAATCAATCAGGTACTCATTCACACACGAGTCAAGGGATGTAGATGGGACAAAGCGTCTTACCTTAGGACACACCACCAATGACATTGACATGGTTATTAAGAAAATTTTGCATATAGCGGGATACGATCCCACCAGGCAACCCAGCTGACCAGTGTCAGTGAGCGTTTGAACTGTGCTAACTTCCAGGGCACTGACGCCCCCTAGATTAGAGAGAGGGGAGTTGGGGGCTAAGGGTACAGAGATTATTTCCATCAAAATCATATTAATATTACATACATGTGCCGTGAACATTTTCCATTCTCATTTATTTCAAGCCATTTTCACTTCCTTAGAGATAAATAAAAACAATATCAGTAGCCTATCAGCACAGACTAACAGGATCATTCGCTCTGAGACCCGGATACCGACAATTATTATGATGAGTAGGTACCGCAGATCTAGACTCCAGAAGAACACGACACAGTTCTTGTCAAGATCTACTTCTTTGTTATCGTGACCCAATGACCCTCGTCCTTTGACCCTTTGAAATGTTGAATGGAGAGAAACATTCAATAGGCCTAAAGGACATCGTGAAAATAAATAGATTTAGATCTAGATCTAGATCTAGATCTAATCTAGATAGAACAGGTGTTGTGTTATCAAAATCAAATGTTTTCGATAGAAGCCTCTTCAATAGATTAATGTGGCCATATGATTCATACACTATTTATTATGCAAGCAGTACACATTATTTTAATGCACGATGGTACTACCAAGTGCCGGCGAATACAGGCATTTGAGTTTGAGAATAGCCAAGGTAGGCCTAGTCAATGTACCCCCAGTGACACAGAGCTCAAAAATCTAGGGTAAAAACATCAAACCTGATTTGAAAAGTGACTGATTTCAAGAGAAAATAACTAGATATCTACTTTTCCATGTTTAACCGAAAACATTTACATAAAATCAAGCTCGATGAAAATAAATCTAATAAGCTGAAAATCAGACTGTGTCACTGGGCTTACTGTGTCAATGAGGGTGCATTTATAATTGACTACAGATCTATAGGCGACTTCTAGGGTTCTCCTGGAAAGACCGCAAGACGAATGACTTTGTTTGCGCCCAAATAACATCGTATTCTAGATCTAGTACACAAGAACACCTTTTGGGGCTGGTGAAAAGAAGAAAGTTGTCATGGTTCGGGCATCACTCGCCACAACAATCTATCGAAGACAATCCAACAGGGGACCTTGAAAGGTGGTCGAAAAAGAAGCCGACAAGCGAAGGGATCGATGGACAACATCAAAGAATGGACCCGACTCGATAGCCCCACCCTCATCAGAATGGCAGAAGACAGGCCAAGATGGCGCACGCTGACATTCAAATCATCCTTCATGCCTCCCCTATGAGTAGCCAGTCAAGGGAAAGAGTGATAGATGTGACATTGAAGACGATAATTAACCAATAAATCATTTGTGAAAGTCATAAAGGGAAAAAAAATAAAATGTTGTACTACATTGTACTAATACTAATATGATCTCTGCCTTCTAGAACTGTGTACTACAAGCCAAAGAAATCGCATTACGCTCTTCGACCCAAAACAAGGTCCTTATTAAGGCCAAAATAGATCCATAGATTGGCTTTTTTCCTGTTATCAAGATGTGTGGTGTTTTTTTGTTTTGTTCAGTCACAGCAAGGTATTGAGAATAACATTAGTTAATGTTTGCTGCAGTGTGGCAGCCATGGGTTGCTTATCATCCAATGTAGTGTTTTAGGATTACAATTCCAACAAAAATATTATCTAATGTAAAATTGTATTTTCCCACTATGATGACAATTCTAATAGGTGACGAGTATTGGCTGGAAACTGATAATTTTTGTTACTTACTTACTTATAGTTACTTATAGTTGATTTCCAATACAGGTTCCTTTACGGCTCCTCTTCATCGGACTCTGTCTTATTTGG
>JASKDV010034418.1:0-25905 GCA_032466395.1 Aegires albopunctatus | reverse complement strand
AGAGAGAGAGAGAGAGAGAGAGAGAGAGAGAGAGAGAGAGAGAGAGAGAGAGAAAGAAAGAGAGAGAGAGAGAGACACGGAGGGAAAGTTCTTTACCTTACAACTGCTGTCATTGTAACAATACCAGGCATTATTAGTGTTTTTAGCATAGGCGACATAGTGACCCCCTCCTAGGATGCCAGTATGACACTGTGTTGCAAAAAGAGGAAGAAAAAAAAGGCAAAAAAGTGATAATCAGTCAAGATGGAATCGCATTCACATTGTTACTTCAGAAACAATAACAACACATGGAAAAGTGTGAAAATTGTACAAAACAGTAATCATTATGACCTACAACCACTTCTTTCTTCTCCCTCACAAAAAGCACCCCCAAATAAATAAACAGATAAATAAATGACATCAACATTAGCTTACCTTAAACCCCCTCACTCTTATCTGAACTTCCCCCATCATAACGACCATTAGATCAAATATACCAAAATTAGATGAACAAAACAATTAAGTGAGCAAAACGCAAATATTGCTTAGAAGACTCACCGACAAGGCATATAGATTGTAACGAACATTGGAATAATCAACACTTTCAAAGTTTCTAAGTCTGTCCTCTGCAATAAAACAAAATTTAAAAGACAAATTAAGATTAAAGGCCCCGGCATCAGATACATGCATAAAAGCTTTTGTTATAGAAATGCATAGCTGTCAACTTTCCAGAAACCAAAATAGCTGTTTTACGCTTAAACCCATTTTCCCAAGAAGAAAAATCCCTGTAGTAATGAATAGAAATATCAGTATTGGTAATATTGAAGTTGACTTATCTTCATCATAGCTCTTTCAAGCCTAGTAAATGGGGGAGGAAGTGATAGACGCAGAATTTTTCACCCAAAATGAAATTAATAAGGTTATCTATCATGTTTTTGGGATTGGTCAAATCTTACTTAATACGATTTTATCTTACTGGTTGGAAGCTATGGAAATGGTAATATCAACTTGCAAAGAAAAACAATGGGGATGGGAGAGAGGGTTGTCAAAAGAGATTGTCCAGAGAATGCAGAATGCATTTTGGAGAAGAGACAAAGTTGGGCTCAGACCACTCTGGCTCTCTTCCCTTTATGGCCTGAAGGAATCCGTTTGGCATTTAAGATTGACTGAAGTTCAAATTCTATATTGAGTCAAAGTACATAAAAGGAATGGACCTACATAAATTTCAGAATGATTTTGGAATGAAATGGTATGCCAGTATATCTGTAAAATTCACTACACACATCTTAGTGAATCCTGTTCACTTTATCGAAATGTTTGGTGGTGTTTTTGTTGTTACTGCCTTTTGTTTCTTTCCCTTAAACTATATATTATTTCAGTTGATCACATTTGACCCTTCGTTTTCCTTGATAAAGTTGACAGGCTGAACCTTGAAAACAAAAATGGGGTTACTATCTGCATCACAACATAAGTGTGTCTGTCAAATATCAAGGAACACTTACCTATAGTTAGTGGGCCTAAGCCACCCTTAAGGGAACCATTGACTAACTGTTTGGTGAGCATGGCACTGGGGGTTAAGCTGGAATCACTGTTGACAGGATGCACTGATGAGTTTTTGACAGTCTGCTGAGGATTTGAACATCGGAAAATAAAACTATTTATAGACATTAAAGCATAAGAATACATGAAAAATATATTCAAAGAGCAACCCCCTTCCCTCGTCCCAAAATAGCATCTCAATCTTCCCTTATGACTTTCTTCATTCCGTTGATCCCTACCTCTTTAGTATGAGAAGTACTATTGACTTCAAAACCGGATGAGGATGATGCTAAGGTAGTTGGTGATGATGTTGAAGGATTTGAGGTTGGCTGGTCACTACTTCTACTGCTAATGCTGAGTGGCACCGCACTGCTGGTTGACTCTGCTTTTGACGATGAGGGATCTTTGGGAGAAGAGACATCAGAGGAGGAAGTTGCTGGATCCCTTTGTGCTAGGTAGGCTGATGGATCAAAATCCCGCAATGGAAAATTGACTATTTTGTGAGATTTCACCCATCGGCCATTGAGGTACTGGAATCTCTTTAGGTTGATGATCTGGACAAGATGAATGATAAAAATAGAAAGATTAGACATTTCATTTTATACTATTTAAATCTGCGAACAAAATATATATAAACTACAACCCTTCAATAGAAAAAAGGGAACAAAACAATAGTTAAGGACTTCAATTGATTCTGAAGTTATATATATATATATCTCCTCTGACCTTGAAGCCTCAAGCAATAGCTTCTCAATCAGAACAACCATTTTCTTAACAATTACATTATAATCTACAACAAATCATCAATTTCACTATTTTTCAGCGTAAAGCTACATACTGTATGAAATCAATGCATCAATATAGATAATAAACATGAAAATAACATTAATAATCGCAAAAACTGCAACGAATACAACAAGTAACAACACCCCTCCGACAATATGCAAATTAAGAAATAAACGTAATTTCCCCAAAAAAGATTCAATAGTTTTGTGCTGAGAAAAGTAAAAGCTGTATTCACAGCCTTGTTTCTTACAAGAATGGGAGGTAGTTGCCATATATCCAACTTTTTGGCAGCCAGGCAGTGCTTTTTACACTTGGAGCAGTAGTACAAGTCGTCTTCGTCTAACTCTTCCCACTTGGTGAAGGCTTGGAGGCAGGTATCCAAGTCTATGGGTTCTGTCTGCTTGTGACGACTTTGAGCCACGCTCGGATGCTCCTCATAGAACTGTTGTTTTCAGGGATTTTTTTAAAGACAATGGAATGGAAAACAATCACAGTAAATTGGCTTGGAAATAAATTAGTTTAAAATAATTTTAAAAATGAAAAAAAAAGAAAAAAAAAAGGATGTGGATGGGAAATTCAGTGTTAAGAGTTCTGAACAATTTTATAAAAAAAATAATAAAAAAATAAATTTAAAAAAAAATAAAAAGCTTGATCTCAACTTTGAAATCTTTCCATTTTCACGAAAATAATCGCAATGATAACTAACAATTCTGACACAAAAATGCATTTATATACCTTTTCTTGTGAAATCTGGTACCTCAAATGCAAGGCAGTGGCTTCCCAGTCAATAGCTAGGAAAGAACTACCATTACCGTAGAGGTCCGAGTTGCATTCTACTTTACAGCCACGGCAAAATCTGAAATATAAATAATGTAAAAACAACCTTGTTTACTGTTCCCATTGAAAAATAATTTCTTGTTAACAAAATGGAAGTAGTTAGGCACACTTATGCCCGCCTAACACTGAACTGTTTGGGGCATGTAGTTAGTTTTGTGTTTGTTTCACCTTGCTTAGCGTTTTCGGTAGATTCAAGGCCACCGATAGAATATATATCAGTTATCAGCTTGATCTAGACGGGATGTACATCTAGAGTAAAATCTACTACATTCTAGTACTAGATACGATATAGATCTAGATCTAGTTACAGAACTTACTGCTTACTGTGCTAGGTCTACAAGATCTAGACGGGTCCATAACAGTGCAGTGTTCTAGAACACTACGCGCCTCTAACAACAGCCTAACAAAATAGCGAAGGATAAAATGTTTCTATTTATCATATAATCACAAGACCAAAGATGTCAATCTGATTTGAGGGTTTCAAACTTGAAAAGAAGAACATTTGCAGTGAACAGATTCACAATTGGGCAAAAAAGATCATTTAACTGAAGATTAACGAAACATCTGCCAAAAGATGGGCTCAAACCTGGCACATCCAGGTTATAGAGCAATGCCTCTATCCACAAGGTCAATCTACAATGTAACAGCATCAGATTGAAAAGCAGCACACAAAGCAATCTATATCCTAAAACCCAAGAGAATGAAAATAACTTTGACTTACTTATACCACGGACACTTGGCACAAAGGAATCCGTCTTTCTGCACCTGTTTCAACAAGAATGGGTACTCATAGCCAAGGCTGTCATCACTGTTGGAAGAAAAGAGGGTCAGAGTTTAAATTACCATAAAAATTCTAGAAATCTTTCAATATGTCATTCTCTCTTGTTTCTTGTGGCCTAAAATATAACACAGCCATTTTCAAAATGATTCACTATTCTGGTTTGAATTTCCTCCTTTATGCAATGAAGATGTCCATTTTCAACTGCAACAAGCCCCCCCGCCCCCCCTCCTTAGCATCATCCTCATCCGGTTTTTTTCCAAGTTATAACAGAGAACCTAGATTGCGTTCATTTTTCTATCAAACTATTGACAGAAGATTTTCAAAAAAAATAAATATTAAAGTTTTGTTTTTGTTTTTTTGTTTTAATTATTTATTTCTCATGAAAGAATGTGAAACAATGGATGCATCCAAATTCAGTGCCTGTAACCATATCTATGTAGGCAATGCCTTAAAATTTTATGATGTTAAATCATGTTGTTTTCCAAGGAATAAAATACTGCTAGCAACACATCCTGACAAGAAAACATCCCCTTCCCTCATTTTGCAAAGCTCTAACAAGACGTACCAGTCTTGAGCATGATTAGCCATTTTTGATTCTGATGCTGGTAACGGACTGACTAGACGAGAAATCTGAGTCCACACAAACTGGTAAATGTCCTGGTTTGTTGAGCTATCACATCGTGGAATAATTATGGGCGTGCCAAACAGGCTGGGTCGAGACTTTTGGGAGGAGAGGAAGTAGACGTCCATCAAATTCTGAAAAAGAATGAGAATCAATGAGAGTGAGTTTATGGGACATGGCTCACTTCATGTTCAGACTTTGTAATCTTTAATTGTCAACCATACTGACAGAAACAAGTAAACATTATGTAGTGCCAGGGTAAGAAACCAACGCGCTAAAAAACTGAAATATGGTCTTTCTTGCTATCACACGACAATTTGCAAAAACAAAATTGAGTCAAATTGAGTTATAATGTAATGGAATCCAATATCTATTTTAAGTAACTCTCACATACCATTTTCCGATGGACCCCTATCACAAAATGTTCAAATTTATCAGACGACGTTGAACTGATGTTGGCATTGCTAGCATTGCTTGGGCTTCTGGAATGGACGGGAGATCGAGTTCCTATCACCGGTGGACCTTGGATACCGGAACTGATGGACATTTGTGGGATTTGGCCATTGACTTTAGGACTATTTTGGACTGGGGAAGGAAATGAAATATAAATGATTACGCATGCTACAGACATGTTAAAGTACATGGGCAATATTATCAAGAACTGTTATGATCTGTAAAGCAGAGTCCTCTTTAAATACATCCCTGATGGGATTAAATGAGCTCGTATTATATCATGATGCAGGTTACTTGAGTGTACAATTCATGTAAATAATTATTATGGGAACATTTTAGGGAGCAAAGTGAGTGGTTCTATAATTTTACAATGAGCTAACTCCAATCATACTATAATTATATACTACTATCTAAGAGGAGTAGAAGGCACATCAAGATTAATGAACAAGGGAAGAATAAAAAGGATTATAGCCAACTGAAAAGAAAAAAATCAAGCTTGATCCCTAGACAGTGTGCAGGTAAACAAAAGTTGGAGCAGGCAAGAACTGGCACATAACCTCTTGTCCTCCTTGTAGCTCTTATAAACATAATCTAAATACGTCAATTGCTATCAAAAGGCTGTGGATTCAATTCCCACTTTGTCGACATTAAGTCATTAAGAGCGCCTCTTGTTTTCTTCACTGCATTGAAGTGATAAGAATCGCAATTGATAAATGCAATGAGCTTGCGGCAAAACAATGAATAAAAGCTACTCTGCAGTCGCTTTCCGGTGAGTTTAAGAAAAGACTTAGGTAAAATGGCCTGCTGAGAAAATAAGTGATCCGAAATATATGAGTCTGTGCTAGAGTGGATGTATGAACATTTAATCTAATTTGTCTCAATTAGAAAAAAAACTGTGTCTTACATTTTGGTGACAATCCTTGACCTTGACCTTCAAGGCTCTCCTGGCTATCTGACATGACTGGGGGGTCACCTTCCCTCTCATCCTCATCAGTCAAAGTGGGAATGAGGGGAGGGGGAGGCAGCTGATATAAGAACAAAGATCCGGGGACCTGCAGACTTCGGATTTTCTGCTCGTCTTTGGGCAATGACTGGGGATGAGGAGACGTTCAAACAATGTATAGTGCTAGAGATTTCAAATGGTTATGACACGACGAATGTAATTAACTATCAAGTACTTATGGTTCTACCCTCTATTCTTGGTGAACAAAAAGAGGTTTTTGAACCCCCCCCAAAAAAAGACAACAAGTGGAGTCACGCCACCAACGGAGCATCCCATAGCATCTCCCTACCTTCACAATAGGTCCGTTCACTTCGACAATCAGAAGTTCTTGGTCTGGAATGTTAGAAAGCTGAGAAACTTCACGCTTGAGAGTGCGATACTTTTCGTCCATATTCAAACGTAAACCATATTTGACAGGGACAGCACCATCCAGTTTATGTACTGTGTGAAGAATGGAGAGACACATTTTTTTTTTTCAATCAAAATGTTATCAACTTAATCAGTTGTAAAATGAAAGCTTATTGAAGGAGATCCATTATTTCATATGTACATACATAATTAGAGGGTGTGTTTAAATATGTTTCTAGTTCTTGGTAAAGCTTCACAAAAATGAATACTTTGATTGTTTACTTGGTCATCTAACACAGTTAACCACAATCTATAATTTTAGGGTTTTAAATGTTATGCTAAGATGGGTCATATATTAATGTAGTCCTGCATATCTGACAGGATCTACTCAAGAACTGTCATGCCAAGATGGACAATATATAAAATGTAAGGCAGTATACTGTATTCAGAACTGGCCAATATACTGCTTTTCATTCACAGCCCAAACAGAGCTATTTGCTTCCCTCTTTAGTATGCCAAAATGTATTTCAATAACTATTAGAGAACTGAATATAGACCTCCAGCATTGCATGCATACAAGTGAAGAGCGTTCTTATTTAGCGCGTTCCCACTACACTAAATGTGCTCAATGCGCTTTACAGAGTTTCCCTGGCAGGCCATTTCAATCCAAAATCCTTCTCAACCAACCCCCCCGCCCCCGGGATGCGACCCGATGAAAGGCACTTCGCTCTAGCATACTGACCAGATCTTCCTCTACCTATAGCCAGCTACCCATCTTACACCTTGGTACAGTGAGGAATTGCATGTAAAGAGTCTTTCTCAAGAATCGCGATTCGAACCCGGGACCTCTCAATCACCAGCCCAAATGTGACATTTCATTAACTATTAAATTCATAAAGCTTGTCTAGTGTCCTGCTTATGAGATGGATGGACCATTTTGCCTCAAAGGATTTCAACTTGATCTAGCAATAGTTATGTATATATTCTAGAGATGTGCTTGAACTAGACATTCAACATAACCAGCACTTACCAATAACTTCTAAGTGGATGCAACTGTCCATGGGAAGGGGCAGAGACAGGTGAGAGTATGGGTCGAACCGCACACTGATGTGACCACACTCCTTGCACCTAACCTGGGACATGAGCTGACCGTGAAAGAGATCCACCACTATGGACTGGTTGCGAAGTAAGTGGTTCTCCCAAGCCTGGATGAGTAACGAAATGAAAGATCAAGTCTTTGATCAATGGAAACAATTTTAGCAGGAAAACCATGAAATCCCATTTAAGAAAATAATAAATTTATACTCTGACAATGACAACTGGTATTTAACGTAGCAAAAGAAATCCTGATATTTTAACACAAAGACTACAATACTTTGTCACACTTAAAATCCTATAGCTATATCAGGTACAGTAACATAAAACTCCATTTGATTTAGTTCATGAGTTATTTGAAGAAGAGAGAGGAAAATAAATATTGAATCAATAAGCTAAGACAGTATCTAAAATAAGAGAGGATTTTTCTTCCTCCTCCCCTTAGTTTTCTTCTCTACATTGGATTTAAATGTCAAGATCCCTTACCTCTCTTGCTACAATCTTATCTGGTCTGCCATCACTGTCTTTGAGTGTAACATATGGTTTGTTATGGACCCTGAAATAGATAACAAGGCAAGGCAATTAAAGATGTATGGCTAGTTGACTGATTAAATTCAACATAAACGTGGTAACTGAATTAAATTATTTTTATAAAAAGTTTTAAAAATAAATAAATAAAAAAATAAAAATAATAATAATAATAATATTTTTTAAATTGAGAAGGATAAGAATTAAAAGGATCCAAACCTGTTGAGATCTTCATGAAGGCCGTCCAACAAGAAGCTCAGTAGTTCTTGAGAATCATGCTGCTGAAAACCGTTGAAGCGAGGCGCATATTTGCCGATGGTCCACTGAAGGGAAGAAAAATATAAAAATAAAGGTCAAATGTCATTTCATCTTTGACTATAATGGTAATCATTCCATTTGTTTCAAAGGTGTGGAGAAAGAACTTTCTCTTTTACTGTTTGGAACTATCTGCCACTGATTTTAAGAGAATATCCATCAGTAGTTATTTTCAAAAAGAACATTTGAACACACTTTTGTTCCAAAAGGCTTTTTACTTATAAACTTTGAATCACTATTGTTACAGTTTTGATTTTTAGAATGATAAAAGTCTTCATGGTTGTTGATATTACTTAGTTTTAGAAGTAAAGCGCCTATTTCTGTCCAAATGAGATGTTAGCATTTATAAATATTCATTATTATTCAATATTACTATTTCAATGAGGTTTTAATTTGGCTATGAAGAGATAGAATGATGGTATCATCAATGTTTAATATAACAAGCAATATTTAAGGATCATGTTATTATTACATAAGTATTGACAAGTATAGTACATAACATATAAATTCATTAGCTTGCAATGCCATTGTTGAACTTACCCTTAGTTTGAGGGGGGCTATAGTTCGAGACGTGCCACTCCATAAATCTTTGACTAACTCCCCATACCTCTGAGCTATGTGTCCCTTCATTCCTAAAGGATTGTCCCTGTTCAAAAATGCAATGAAATGGAACCATGGGGTCATGAAGTGCAGTGATTGAAAACTAAACAGTGTTACATAAAAATTAATTAAAACTTCAATAGCAAAGAAAAGAAATTTCATTTTTAATTTGGACTGATTTAACATTAATGTAAATAGTTGTGTGATTGTTGCTAGCATCTATATACTGGATTCAAATCAATGACATCTTTACACTGAAAGCAACAGATTTAGTGATAAGGAACACATCTACTGATCTCAATGTGACCATGAATTATTGGTTGATATCAAAGATAGAAACAGCTTTGAACCAATGTACCAAGCAGACTTGCAGATAATCATTTATCAATAAATAAATTTCACAATTCTTCAATCCAACATCAATATTTGATCAAAAGGTTAAGAGGGGATATCAATGAAAAGACGAAAACAAGGAATGGGAGGGGGAAAAAACAGACAATGGTGGTCATTGGATGAGGAGAAATGGGAAATCTTTTGGTAAACTGGCATCATTAAAGCCCCCTTCCCCTACAAACAGCATTTACATTTAAATGAATGCAATATTACTAACCTGTTGAGTTCAAAGAGATGGAGGTTACCAGCAAAGTACTGAGTGAGGGGCCAGGTATTGGAAACGCACTGTACGGCCGCATTCATGAAACATGTATTGCCAAGATTATTTAGACCTGTGGCTCCCTTGTGAGTGGGAACTTCTGGATATTCAGAGTGATTGGGGAAAAAAATAATAATTACAAATTGATAAATGAATCAAGGTAAAGCAAAAAAGCAACAACCTATTTCAAAACTCTCAAATGTCCATGTATGGAACGGAGCATCTCACAAGAGGCAAAAGTAAAACCCAAAATTTCTTTTGGCAGTAAAATAGGCCAGTGTTACCTTGATATACTACAAGTCATTTGGTCCCAGCTAAATAAATGAGTCCGAATACCCCATTTGTAATCAAAATCACAATTTTTTGTTCAAAGTATTTCTGATTAATAGCACAAGTATATACCTTTCATATGTTACTGTTAAAAAACATATTTAATGCAATATCGGGGATCAGAATAAGTAAGAAAACAGATGACAAAAAAAAACCACCCAAAAAAGGACAAAAAAACCCCCCCCAAAATAATACAAAACCAGAGGTCAAAGCAGCAGAATGTTAACCACAAACATCTGTGTTTTGTAAAGAGAAATGTTGAGAGACAAAGGCATTGATTGAGTAAAAATATAAAATTATGAAAATAAAAATACTCTTACGGTCATCTTTCTTTAAATGCTTGTGTTTGGCTAGTTGTGACATCTCCTCTGGCCATGTGAGGTCCTTATTGCGAACTGTGGATTGAATTAAAAAAGTCATTTTTTTTTCATGCCTTCATCCCCAAATGTTTAAATCATAAAAATAAAAACATGGATTATTATCCCGGATTAAGAAAATGTATATCCATCATGCCAAAGGAGGCAAATTACTTTCATGCCTGAGGAATTTTGGAATTCATCTTTTGGGACAAACTCCGGCTTGTAACATGATCCATCCGCCTCAATAGCTTTTTCTTACATTCTTTGTTAGATCCATTCTATCCTAATGTATCTGATTGCGTGAAAAGGTCCGATTGTTCTACTCATCTTTACCATAATTCCAAATTTCAACCAATAATAATATTCCAATGGACTTCAACTCACCCTCCAGCAAGAGTTGCTGCATATCTTCAATGCTGTAATCCTCCACTGTTTTTGATTCATCTTCAAGCAAGGTGATATTTTGCTGGCAGAGAAGAGGGGATGCCAAGTGTTAAAGGGGAGAATGGAATGCAATGGGTCAATAAAATGATATTGAGGGTTAAAAGAAAGGCACAATGAAAGAGAATACACATAAAGAGGTGCTAAGAAAGAGTTACCCTGCAAAGCAATAATTCTACAATAATAAATTATGCAAAGATGTAAGAAAATGGAAAAGATAAATGCACAAAAGACTTATACGATGAAATAATGCAGCTGAACATTGTAATAGAATAAAAAGTTGAAAGGAAAGTGTCATACATTTTTTCCCCCTGATGTAACTGTAATTGAAAAAAATGTTCTCTATATCTGTTTATATGGTGGCCAGGTAGCTAAGTCGGTAGAGCATTGGGCTGCCAAACTACGAGCCTGGGTTCAAACCCTCAGTCCCGGCATTATTTTTCTCGTAGCTTCCCTGTTGACCCAGCAGTGAATGGGTAGCTAGATCTCTTTAGATCTGGCGAAAGTAAAGTTGGAATGGAGAGCAATGGCAAACTACCACGCAAAGCTGTATGCCTTTAACTTCATATTTGTTTATACTCTGAGATACATGGACTTAGAAAAAATCTCCATATAGTTTCACAATGAATCACTACTGAGGCTTAGCCATTCACTCACATCATCTTTGGGATTTATTTTCCATAATCTGAAGTCTTCTCGGTAAAACCGTAGTTTATTGCAAAGGAATTCATAGATCTGTGACATTGTGTGTTTGCGACTAAAGGAAGCTGTGTGGGCATGGTATCTCCTTGGCTGGTTTTGGCTGGCAGCAAAATCTGAAGAAAAGAAGATGATAATATGTAAATAACATTCTAGGGTAAAATGGTAGAAAAAATTAAATAAGTCAATATCAGGCAGACTTGTAAAATGTGAGTGTTCAAATAAATTAATTTTTTTTCTCCTCCAAACATTGAGATTGACTTGCGAAAAAGAAGAAAGGATAACAATTGACAAAACCACTGACAATCAAATGTGAATCAATTAATCTCTCTTCAAATGAAGGCCTTGCGTACCAAACATTGGAACCACAAGACCATAAATTCATTTTCCATAGAAATGTATATACAAAATTTCAATGAACATATGAATACTGTCAATCACTAATGATTCTACAATAGACTACAGTAAGCAGCTTTAGCAGTGATGGAGCTGAGAGACCCTCATGCAAATTTAATAACAAGAACAAGAAGGAACGCAAGGAACACAGTTGAGAAAAGAGAAAGTGTCAAAGAATCTCAGTTTGTAAACTATGAAAGACGGTCGGTTTGGAAAACTGTACCAGTGAAGAGCGATAACTGGACTATACATTGGATAAAGCATCTTAGAAATCATGGAAGATAAGTGAGGAAAGGGCAAAGGACTTACTATTTGTAAAGAAGTGAATACTGCCCACCCAAGGCAGATCGACATATCTCTAAATTTTAAGTTTTCAGAAAAATGCGAAAAACATTCACCGCTTAGCCCTCTTCCCCTATGTATACCACTCCTTCCATAATATGCATGGGCTTTTGTCCTCAAATTAGAATAGCAACCATACAGCTCATAACTTACTGAATCAAAGATCAATGTGCTTTAAAGGCTCTGTCATTTGAATTAACCACATCAAACCATGCGTCTGAAATTCTATAAATAACTCATTAACGTCTAACATGGTATTAAATGACGATTTACTCACTCCACGCCATTCCTCCTATTCCTGCAACCATTCCCGAGAAAGAAGTAGCAGGCGGTGGTCGCTGAGCGGGCATCTGGTGCCTCATCAGACGCACGCCAATGGGGTAAAGTTCTAATTCTGGTTTAGTAGAAAAGTTTATCACCTGTGGGTAGATAGACAAAAAACAAATCATAACCAAATGAATCCATGCATGACACTTAATCTGGAGCCAGACAATAAAAATTAAAGAGATATTAAAAGACCAAGCGATGTTTAGAATGTTATAACTTAAATGGTTAATTTTTCTTTTTAATCAAAAGGTATAAATTCAATGCACTTACAGTTCTAGGCAAGGCTGGATTTCCTCCATACCAAGTTGTAAAGGCTCGCCAAATGGACTCAGGAACAATTTCAAAATCTTTTCCTCTCATCAAAGTAATGTCACGCCTCAACCTTCCTCCCTCATTGGTCATTGAAATATACTAAATGGAGCACAAACGTAATAATATATGGAAACACTAGATATTATATAATTATTAATCATAAAATTAAAAGGAAAGTGAATGAAATTGAGGCACTTGTTTAAATGGAATAAATTTCAAAATTCAAACAAATGATAAGAACCCGAGAACTTAGATTGTCATTAAATTTTAGACTCCAGGCATAGAATAACTTGCTAATTTACCTTGACTTTGGTGTTATGAAATAAATTTAGAACTTCGCTTTTCATTCTTATAAATAACAATAGAAGCAAAGTTAACAATAAATCAGCAATAAAATGATACTCCCAGCCCCTAAAAATCTAGCAAAAACATAAATCTAAGTCCAAAAAATTGAAAACTAGAAAGGAGAAGAAGTAACGGTTTTAAACATTCTTATCTGCATTGACCAACAGACCTAGAAAAAAGTAAAGGACAACTCAAGTATTCTTGAGAGAGATTAAAAAATAATAACAAAGCAAAACTAAGAACCAGAAATAATAATAGAATGAACCCCTCCAGCAAAACCTAATATAAAAGCGTTAAGATATCAAAAACTAATTTCACACATTTTTAACCTTTGACATTGACCGACCTTGGTAGGGTTGATCAGAAGACAATTGTTGTTGATTGCAGGCGGCCTGCTGGGTCTAGTTGGTGCATTGACCACGTTTTTGTGGACATTCTTAGGCGACATACTGGGACTACTTCGGTAAGATGGAACACCATCAAATGGGTGGGAGTTGATGCCACCGGGCCTTTAAAAGGAAAAACAGACAGTGAAAGTTTAGAAGCTAAGATTAGATAATGTCAACTTTGACATAAGTTTTGACAATACCCATATCTAATATTTAGTTTTAAATCATCAATTGTTCGATGTTATAAAATGGGTGCTATATAGAAATACTTTTATTATTATTATCATCATCTAAACAAAATTTAACTAGCTGAAGTTGGGAGATGGTGGTGGGAGTCAGGAGATCAGGAGGCAACCCTTCATATCAGGAGTTTACGAATGGGAAAAAAACTTTAGTTATTAACAACAAATGGTTCACTCGTGTCAAAACCTTTTCATAAAATCCTTATTTGTTTGAGAGTCACCTTGAGCTCACCAATCAATAAACAATTGACAAGTCATCAGTCATTAAACACCTACTCTAAGTTCTTTATGCTTATATGTTGCTTTAAACTATCATATTCATTCTCACCTATTAATACTTGTATCCCCACCAGCCCTAGAAGCTCCAACCATGATGACTGATTCATCTTCCCAAGCAAGAGAACTCCCCAACTGCCTCGTTTTAGTTATCTTGGAGTGTAAAGGGCTGTTGGACTCATTTAGCTGTAAAGTGATGAGTTTGAACAGAGCCAGTGAGTGCAATTAAATGCTGATGGTTATAATTATCACAATGATGATGATAATAAAGACACTGAATCCTTACATTACTACATATCACCTTTATAGCCACTCAGAAAAAGAGAAAGCTTATATCATATGTTATTAATCCCTTCACTGTAAGCATCTTTTCACCCTCTATGTGGAGGAGTAATTTAAGAAAGAAGATTTCCCTGAGTGATGCGCAGCATGGCAATATTCATCACTCAACGTGAGTTTGAAGCAAAGCAATGAAAGGGTTAAATCCCTGAAACATAAATTAATAACATTTCCTAATTGTTAATAAAAATATCTCATCCCAATTAAAGGCAGAAATCTGTACATCAATATTTTAATGCAGCCCAAAAACCAAAACTTTTGACACGATACAAAAATAAACACAAATCAATTATAGCTACAAGAAGAGATGAAACAAACCTCAGCATTGACGTAATCCAGCCAAGCATTCCACCATGTCATATTGACCAGATACCAAATTTGTCCAACTTCTAACGGTTTACGATTTTCTCGCTCTAACCAATGCCTGTAAGAAAAAGCATATTATTGTAGCAGGATTATAGATCTAAGTCAATAATAAAGTCATGTCAATGATAAATGACCTGAGTGAAGATAAATGCAACTCTCAGGTTTCCATGTTTCAATACAAAACCTGAGTTAAGAGAAAATAATATAATAAAATAGCCATCTTTATATAATATAAGATAATAAAAGATATATTTATATCTTCTCAATGGTCGGTTAATGATTTCAATTAATTTTTCATTTATTCCTATAGAAAGCATATTTTGTCATTAAATGTAAATGTTTACAAGGTAAGTCTGTCGATGTATGCATCATCTAGATATGTCATGACTTATTTTGCAACATTTTTCTATAAACTGGATGGAAGTAAAAAATCCATACAAAAAACCTATACTTGAATAACTTATGACTCAAAGTTAAGGCTCACTCACTGTATAATTTTCCCCTCTTCTTCTTTGGTTTGAGGTGACAATCCAAGAACTATGTGACATATCTGCCAAAGTATTTGAGAAAAGAGTTGATATGAATAAGAAGAAAACACAAGGTTGAAAATAATCTATGGTCATTAAGCCAATCACCTGTCAGCGACATCAGGGTCGATGCTAGCTGCCACACTTGGTTTCCATACAGCTCGCTTCCAGGCCTCTTGATTTCTGCTTTTCTGGGCTATTTCTCCCATTTTCAGTCCATTATCTCTTTGATGTTATTGGTAAAGATTATAAATGTCTGCCCTTCTCTCTTGGAGCACTGATGCCATCAGAGTGGTTTTGCCTACCAAAGTCCAATCCTTCGCATACTATCGCAAGAGATGGAACCAGAACTAAATAGAAGAATAGGAAGGCAATGTATGGTGTGGTTTTGTACCACTGAGGCTTAACGCTAGCCATTCAGGATAACCAAGGTCACCCTGCAACGTTGCATGGTTAAAAAGCTCTGATGAAATCCCAGCTGCAGGGGATGGATGAAGAAAGTTGGTAGCTGTTGATATTTCAATACCAGCACCAATCTTCAAAGTTGCAGGCAGATGATTTCTAAGATACAATGGCTGGGACACCGTTGACATGTGAACATTGCATTACCAGAAAGAAATGGCAAACTACTGGTCAAAACATTGCCTAAAGCTGCACAACAATGTCAAGCAACATTAAGACAACAAAGTAACAAAAAAGAATTTTAAAAAAATCCAGTGAAACTTTTTAAAGTCTTTGAGGGATTTTCACGATTACAGACAAGCATTTTTCAACTTTTTATTTTTGCCTATCTTCCAAATTTATAACTCTTTCAAATACCAAATGTTTGCTCTATTCATAACTCCTATTTGTTATCCAACTCAAACCCTACAACTGCATATATATATATATACTTTGATTAACTTATTCATACTATGAAGAGGGCTATTGAATGACTTGTAAACTAGGCTGATAATATCTTAGAGCTGGTAGAATCCACTTAGTTTTGAATTGAGCTGTTGCATCGAGCCAGTAGAACAGGCTTAGGGGATTAAAAGCGTGAACACTCACAAACAATCCAAATCTACTAAATATCCATCAGTTTTTTACATCTGCTTAGATTATTTAAAAATGCAAACCATACCTGACTAAGGAGCTGCAAAAAGTCAGTAGTGAGTTGATTGTTAACTGTCCACATCAAATAGTCCTCCATTGTTAAATAACCATCCTGTGTTAACAAAACAATGAAAGAAACAGAATAGAGTAATAAATGACATAACCATTAATAAATACATAATTGTATTTTTAACAAGGGAGTGAGAGTAGCAGGACTTAAAGTGCACACCTTGGTAAGTTAGAAAGTAAAGTAATAATTAATTGTTGGTTAAATGTGCAATTGCTTGATTTGCCATATAAGAGAGGCTTGGATTTGAAAAAAATAATAATACCAAATCACCCATCATTTCCACCACTGATAATAATAAGCCCTACCCCCCTCCCCCTCCCCCAAACCTGATATAAAGAAATGTTAAAATATGCATTTTTAAAGTGCTTATCAAACTTTGAATGAATAACCAGTGCGATGCTTTCTCACTGATGTACGAGAAAGTGAAAGCTACCTTGTTGGTATCGTGACATGATAATATTTCTTTGGCCACCGTCTCTGGATCAATAGGAGGGAAGTCTTGAGATTGCTGGGACAAGAAAGAAACAGTTATCTTTAATCAATCTTATTTAAGCCTTGATGTATTGTCTAATAAAAACCTTTTTGATAAGCTTGAGAGTGATAATTAACGATAGTGACAAAGAAGAGGCAAGAAGAAGGAGGAGGAGGAGCAGGAAGGGCAGGAGGAGGAGAAGAAGAAAACGATGAATCAGAGAAAGATGAAGAAGTAGCAGCAGCAAAAGAAGAAGAAAAAGAAATGGAAGAAGAGGAGGAGAAACGAGAACAGGATGAAGAGAAAGTTGAGAAGGAAAGATAACAGAAGAAGCAGAGGATGATATTAATGTTTTGATTTACGATCACCATAAAAAGAATATGTGTAGGAGTAAAAAGGGAAGAAGGGATAGAAGGAGGAGGATGAAAAACAGAAGAAGAAAAAAAATACATAAGATGCAAGCAAGAATTTTTTCATCCACTATGTAAACAATGTATTATAAATATCTGATTGCTTGGTCAGTAATCAAACATTCCCACAAGCCTTCAAGTTAAACATTGTCACTTCAAAATACTTTCAATCCCAACATTCTGAATGTGAGTGATGAGAGTTTTATTTATTTATACAAGTTGTATGTAACAAAAAATAAATAAATTGGAAATCAAATATGCAAATAGAATCCAATTCAACCAACCAAGGTGGCCACTGAATTGTACTCTTGTCTCACTATGTTTAAGGCGTCCAGCATGGCCTTCACTTCCAGTTCACTCAACCTGTTGTCATGGTCTTGATCGAAGATCTTAAAACAAACTGAGGATGTGAAGCAAAGATTTAATTTAAATATTTGAATTCACTTATACATTGTAGAATAAAGAAAAATCAGGACACATTTTGCACAACGCCTTTAATACTTGTAATGAGAATGATTGGCCTTTTTTATGTTTGAACACGGGGTGACGGAAAATGATAAATAATAATAACAAAGGCAACAATATAATAATAATAATAATGGAAATTTCTATGATAGTTTCTCTTAATAAAGACTTTCACAACATCTTTTAAAAAAGAGTTAAATGCTATCTAAAGTGGATCAATAAATTTCTTCTTTTTTCACTTTAATAAAGCCTAAATGTGGGAAGAAAATTATCCATTAAAAAAAAAAAAGAATTCTTTTCAGGTTAAACAAAATATGACATTCTCAATGACTCACATTTCTGTCTCTCTAGAGTGGGTCCCCTGCAACAGGCAGAGATGCCACAAGCCATTTCTTTGAAGTCAATATGATTGTCACAGTTCTCGTCAAAGGCAAGAAATAAAGCTAAAATAGAAGACAAAAAGAAGAACAGTGTTTTACAAAACCACTCAAGGCTAACATATTTTGTAAGCTTACCAAAGAATAACTTTCAAAAAATACCACAGAAAACAACAAAACAATAGACATCAAAGAAGAAGACAAATTTCTTTATTCAAAAGTAAACAACATCTGAAATCATGCATTAAGGGAAAATACAGGACAAATTTCATATTTTGACATTGGTTAGCTTTATTGATGAGGTACGAGGGTTGAAATCAAAATTTGCTGTTTCATTAAAAAGCCTTGTATACTTCAGAAATAGATTTTCATAATTAAAAATCATACTCCTCTGAGGGTTTTTGCAAAAAATGAAGGCAAATATATTGAGCTTGTGACTTCTAGTAGTCTTTTCCTGACTTAATATCATGCAAGACAAGATGTTCACCGTTTTTGAATCTTAAAACATTTTGTTTGGGGGGCAAGCAAAGTTTTTATGCCAACTTTATACCATCAAAAGACTGAAGAATTAAATAAGCTTAGATACCAAAGTGATACTTACATTCACATATTTTCTCTGGCACCGGAGGACATACTTGAGCTTTGAAGAGATCCAAATCAAATTTGCCCGTCTTGGACAACGTCTTTAGATTCCAGTAGCGTTTCTCTAGCTCTATTATCTCCCTTTCTTCCACTAAGGAGAAAATGTCAATTGCATTGGTCAATAATTTCATTCTTTTCAAAGGAACATCAAAGAAAAATACATGACGAAGGCCCCCATCCCCATCCACCCCACCAACCAATAAAGAGCGTTTCCATTAAATGAGCTCAATGCGCTTTACAGAAAGAAAAAAAGTCATAAAGCAAAACAATTCTGCCATTTTAATCCAAAACGCAGAATATACCCAAAATTCACAAAAACCCCAAAAATTCACCTTTTAAGTACAAAAAGATCTAAGAATACAAGTGGTTAAAATGTAGAGAAAAAAATAATTAAATAGGAATTAAGGGCAACGGTGAAATTTAAAAGTGCAGAACCTGCCATCTGGACTGTCCCGTTTCAATGAATAGTGCAGAATATCACTTATTTTATTTTAAACCGTAGAATATGGCTTGTTTCAATCTAAAGCGTAGAATAGCTGCCTGTTCCCCATGAATTACTTGCTGGCCCAGTTCGCCTCTCACTACTGTCTTGACCGGGTGCAGATAGCTCGTAAGCTATGGCACTGGCCTACAAAGCCAAAATTATGGTCGTGGGTTAACGCTTGATTCAAGTTTGAATCCCGGTCAGTGCAGGTTTTTCGCTTAAATCCAATTTTTCATATTTCTCCTGTTCCCTTATCATGTGGTAGGCGGGATATAAGTGCCTAATCCTATCGGAAAAAGACGATGAATTTGGAGGTCCTATGTGCCTTTGCGCATGTAAAAGAACCCTCGGTGGTTGAAAATCGATAAGAGCAGGCCACTCAAGCCGCCACCCTGGCAAAATTCGAAATTTAATTCTTACCATGGCCTATTAAGAAAATATGCCCCTGCCTCATTGTTCTGATGAAAGGTAGAAATAGAGGCTAAGATCAGAGGGGACGGGTTGTGGTTTGTAGCGCCTAACGGCTGCTCCCACATTTCCGGTGGATAGAGAAATATTATGATTATTTGATATGCGCTATACAATTGCTTTCCATTTTCCACCATTCTTGTCTTCATAAAGACTAAAGATAAAATAAAATAAAGATGCTCACAGTGAGTCACTCCTGCTAAAGTTTGGTAGAAAGTTGGAGTGTCATGTTCACCAGACAGCGACAGACTAGAAGATTCAGTCAGCAGCCATTTGCTAATGATGGTTGCATCAGGATTAAATCGCAGCCAGTTGGAGAAAGCTTCAAAGGTAACTTGATCTGACTGTTGAGCAGATGAAATATATGGAAATTAAAAATATGTAAAAGTCTGTATACAGTGATTTGCAAACTGTAAAGTCCAAACTTTTAAAGCATACAGCATTTAATAATATTTCTAGTTCGCAACTGCTTTCTACACTAAGTTCATCTTCATCAAGTCCACAGGAGAGCCACACAAAAAATAAGTAAATAAATAAGATAAAATGTATGCTTAGATATATACCATGTCATCATACTAAGGATCCATTAAAATTTCATAAATCTGACAAAAGGTTAATAAAATATAATCTAGCCAATGGAATTTAACTGTAAAAATAGGGATGACCGCCTTAAAGTTATACACTGAACTTCCTTTTAAGTGTAACTACAATAGTGGTTAAAATTGAATACAATATGTCATTACGATAAAGGCTGATAAAGTAAGTATATTTTATCTTTAAAATTCACAAAAATCTAGCAAGCAATCATGACAAATTACCATTATTTTGAAATGGTGCTAATTTTAGAAATGAATAATCCTTTATTCATTATCTGATTTTTTCCCGTCCATGAACATGACAATATTAAACTATTTATTTGAGTTAATAATAAAGAGGAAGAAAAAAAAAAAAACAAAACCAAGTGTCCATAACTCACATCTCTAAACAAAGTGCATAGAGCTGGTGAGACTTGTCCTTCTGTTTCCAATACTCTTTTGTCCATCTCACTTTTCTGAACATATGTTCCACTTTCATCACAGTACATGGCAAAAATCACTGGTTTGATGAAAATAAGAGAAACATAAAGGGAAGCAAATTTGTTTATAAAATCTAGAAACAATCTACCTTATAAATTACTATGCGTATGAAAAGCCTCAGGCTAATCAAAATACGTGCCCTTGAGAAATGACTTGATTTATACATGTCCTCACTAAAGCACAGTTAACAAATGATAACAAATGGAATTTAAAAGAGTATTTCATATAATATAGTTCTAAGCTTTAAAGAAATCAATTGACAAATTAGATTACTTCAGCAGTAATCAAAGGTCAAGCAATACTACTAATTTTCATTCAGATCATATAGTATCGAATACATACATTTCAGCTTTTCTTCCCTTGTTCCTTTGGTCAGCACAACAAGGCCACATAGCAAATCTTTGTATGACAATCCTTTTGATGTTCCGCCATAGCCACGATAAATCAACTATAGAAAGATACCATAGAAGAGCAGAACACAGATCAAATTGGTATGCTACAACTTTTAACTTATGAACTATTATAATTTCAACAAATAAAAACTCAAGATATTTCAAAACTCCATAAAAAAGAACCTATCTCTCTCTATATATATATTATATATATCACTTAATTATAAATAAAACTTTTTTCCATTTCAATATGGTTTGACAAAGCCACCAAATACAGTCTGTCAAAACTTTACTTGGTGATTAGACAATCTCAGAAAATTATTGGAATTACCCTGCCTTCTTTAGAAGAAATATACAGACATTGTTTAACTTTTATAAGACACAAAGTAAATTTAGATGATGAACACCACCCTTCTAACAAATACAATAATTTTTACCCAGTGGCAGTTGCTTAAGATATGAAGGTAAGAGTTGCTTTTTAACAGCACGAACCCTCAGCTTGTGAGACTGTATTATAATACTTTTAGAAACTATCGTTTAATTTAGTCTAAAATGATGATTTTTATGCAATTTCACATGATACAAGTTTTAGTTAGAGATTGAGCTTCTATTTTCTTATATAAGGAAGCAGTGATAACTTTTGTTTAATTATGGAACTTTTTATACACATGTACTCTATACAATATTACTTATTACATCTAGTACTATTTTACTACTCTCATATGATACGAATGAGTGTGACATGTAATTAATTTATTAATGAATGTTTGGATGAATGTAAACAACACAGATAGTTTTAATGTAATGTTTTTATTATATTCATCGATTAATAAACTTATTCTTAAAAACTTATAAATACTTAAAGTAAGAAAAAGCAAATAGCAGTCAGCTGATTGCATAATATTTCAGAGTTAATTGAAACTACAAAATAAGGAAAATACTAATGAAAAAATATTAGCCATGAAACAGAAATTAATATATATTTGACTTTCATAGTTAAATTTTGAAAATAATACTTTGATGAAATTTAAGATATATATAAATTGCAGTAAAATAGGTAAAATGCGAAAAAAATCAATTCTGAAAAACTTTCAGAGTAGATTTTCTGTCAGGCTTTAATATATTTACCATCCTCATCACCAGGTGCTACCATTACGAATGTAAAAATCATAGTAATAGTTGTCTAGGGTCTTAAACTAAGTTACCTGTGCAATATTTGGAGGCACACCATCCCATAAGACCTCTCGCACAAACACAGTGTCAGACATTGTCGAGTTGACAGCTGTGACACGCCTAAATGTTTCGCGCAATCTGGCGCTCTCAGCATCCGATACTGTGGTGGGAATTTTAAAAAAAAAGGATTTCTTTTAGCCCTTCAACCAGAATCCTGGTATTAGCGTTGCTAACAATCATCTAAAGAGACAAAAGTGTCTTTTAAATTTCAAACCATATTGGGAAAATAATGAATAATATCATTTCCTCCAGTATTATTATATATTTTGCTAATTGTATCATTCATAAAAGGATGATGTTATACTGACAGACCTAAAGAGAACTTTTTATATGTTATTTTTTAACAGACACTGTAAGGTTCTAAAGTGAGTCCCACTCAATAAAAGACATAAAAACCAATGCCTACTGCTGCTATACAAGATCCTCAAAAGGACTTACATTGTGGCCATTCCCACTGAAAATTTAATCTCACCATACTGCTCGAAAATCAAGAACCGGCCATTCGAAGTTAAATTAAATTATGGGGAAGGGAGAGAGACAGAGATAGAGAATTATATTTTATTAAATTTTTGATCATATTGACGAAGTGTACCGCAATAAAGAGCAGGTTCAGATCTTCTTCAAATAAACTGACAAAACTTAACTTGGCTTTTTTATCAAAAATTATATAAAATCTTTCAATCATCATAATGCTTCTTACTAAGAAACCCGATCAATCCAACAGGATAAGAACACCTAAATCTAGGCCTAACAAACTGGTCATGGAAAGATCCAAGAGGATCCTTACACGACCGGTCGTGGAAAAATCTAGATCTACACCCTCTGATGAAAGATACCATTGGAGGCTAATATCAGTGGAGACAGGTTGTGGTTTAGCGCTAAACGGCCGCTCCCACAATTCAAGCGCATAGATAGAGAACTATTTGATTATTTAATATAGATCTATGCGCTAGATCTATAGAAATCTAGATCTAGAATCTAGATGATATTCACATGAAAGTCTCGATCTAGAAATATCTAGAATCTAGATAATAATATCTAGATCTAGATTCTAGATCTAGCTTTAACAATTTTGCTTTATATAAGTGGTCTTTGATCTTATGAGCTAGAACTAGAGCTAGAATCTAGATAATTAGAGGCTAAGACTAAGAGGATGAAAATTTGAACGGTTCGTTATAAAAGTATTGCAAATAATAAAGAGCAGCTATTCACAACATTGGCAAAGTGCTTTGAAGTTTTAAGTGGATGAGGATTTAGAAATCTACATTATAATTCTCATACAATGTTTTAAAAGCAACAACAGTGGTAGATTCTAGAATCTACATCTGAATATTTAAGGCCCCTACATTAACAAAGGAACATTTTGTCTATCAAGTTTCTAGATATATCTAGATCTACATCTAGAATCTAGATCTAGATCTAGATCTAGATTAGAAAAACTGAATAGATCTAGAGATCTAGATTTAGATCTAGATCTAGATCTAGATTCTAGATCTAGAGATCTAAGAAAATACCAGATCTTGCTCACATAAATCTAGATATCTAGATCTACTCCTTTGACATTTGGCTCACCTCTTTTACAGGCATCCTCAAAGGAAATTACAGATAATTTAGAATCCTTTGCTCCCATCTTGGAAGTGATAAGAGCATCACAAACCAACAGGGACTTTGTATTCACATGAGAATCAGTCTTGTTTACAAAATACACGGATCAGGTTCTGTTCCGTGTCAGCCATGTTTGATCATATGTTAACATCCGAGAGTTTGTGAGATTTCATTCATTCGTCGAATAATATGGGGGAAAAAATAATTTTCTCTTATACGACATGTATTTTGTCATTGCACATTAGCCTTTAATATTGTCGTTAACAATAGCTTTTCGTTAAATCAAATGTTCTTATCCTGAGCAATTTCCATGATAAATAA
The DNA here is from genome assembly GCA_032466395.1 of Aegires albopunctatus. Classification (NCBI taxonomy): domain Eukaryota; kingdom Metazoa; phylum Mollusca; class Gastropoda; order Nudibranchia; family Aegiretidae; genus Aegires; species Aegires albopunctatus. The sequence goes on along the minus strand of JASKDV010034418.1, from coordinate 1,567 downwards.
CAGATATTTCAAATACTATGAATGAGGCCGACTGATGTGTGTATAAAATGTCTTTTTATGTTTGGGCAATACCTAAATAGAGCCTACTTTAATTGTTGCCTCAATAATTTTGGTTACCATAACTAGTAAAGAGTGTTTGTCGTACGAAATGGGTCTAATAGATATGAAGTGACATAAAAATTCATGATATGCCATTTACTTTCACGTTCCATAGAAACCAAAACGACTGAGCCACTGATTGAAATTTCGACAGAGGGGGATTTCCCTTATACGTAATGAGTTAAAAATAGCTAAATGTTTATATCTTGATTGGAGCATTGTTATCTCCATTATTTATTGTTTTATTTTCAGAGTTGTATCCCTTAGTCATCTTCCCGTCGGTTGTAGCGAAGACAAGACACAAGTCAAGACTCAAGACAGTTGTGAGCAGGCCTATGTTGGAGAGAATGACAGAATGCACTTGTTTCTTCCTAATTGATTAGCAAAGCTTCAAGAATGGGAAAAATGGTTATCCAGGCACTCAACAACACCAAGATCATTTCAGCTTGGGTGTTATTTCAATAACCAATTCGTTTGAGGTAGATCTAGATCTAGAGATCTAGATAGATCTAGATCTAGATCTAGATCTAGATCTAGATATCTAGATCTCTAGATTAGATTCTAGAATCTAGAAATCTAAATTTCATTTTGATATTATAAGCCCTCTTTCATTTAGATCTATTATTTAATCTAGATCTAGAGAAATAGATCTAGATTCTCTAGATCCAGAATCTAGATCTATAGACTAGTCAATGTACCCCAAGAGATACAGAGCCGGGGTGAAAATAATATGAGATCACATTTTCAGCCGGTTTTCATAGTGACACCACTAGGGCTAGATCTAAATCTAGATCTAGAAATCTAGTTTAGTCCTTGGGTCTTTCGTTTTCATTGGTCGGGTCATTTTTCAATATTTCGCATTCGGCCTAGAAAGAACATGTATCTATATCTAAACTAGAATATAGAATCAGCTGGGCAACGCTGTTTTGTTTCTCTCGTTGCTGGGTTCTATGTTTATTATCTTTTTTACTAGAGAGAGAGAGACGCTATATTTAGTACATGTAGTTGTAGACCTAGTCCTGCTAGATCTACTGCGAAGCAAACTGTGGACCAATAAGCTTATATCGAGAAACACCCAGAGAGGGAGAGAGAGGATGGAAGAAAACACACAGAAAGAGCACACGGAAATTGACAGTACAAGAAAGAGAGAGAGGTGATTGACGCTACCCTTTTAAAATTGTCTCTCAATCGGTTGAATCGTAAAGCAGCGTAGTCAGTGGAGTGTTCAGGAAAATAATCATTTCGCAAAAATATTGCAGTCTCAAGTCTCAATAGCTACAATCAATAAGCCTACTAGCTTATTGATTCAGTATCAATCCATCACTGCTAATTTGGACATTATTTTAGGTAGCGTCAATTGTAACCGGATGATCCGGTCACAATTGACATCGCGTCAATTGTCACCGGATGGTCCGGTCGGAATTGTCACCGGATGGTCCGGTACCGAAGACAACACAGTAAACCTGTG
>JASKDV010034308.1:0-16139 GCA_032466395.1 Aegires albopunctatus | reverse complement strand
TAATAATAATAATAATAATAATAATAATAATAATAATAATAATAATAATAATAATAATAATAATAATAATTGTTTATAGCCATTTTATAGGTATAAAGACATACAATAGGAAAGTTCTTTGTCGTTTACTGTAAAAACATCAACGCTAATCTTTACGTTCCTATAGAAGTAAAACCATGTACAACGATGTAATTAATGTCATTATCATTTATTCTTTACATCTCCTAGCCTACAGCCAATACCTCAACAGTCGACAACTTAGTGAAGACGACCCAGAACTGATGCCTCAAGTTCCAGGTGTTTTTGGGCACCAACTCAACGACCATCTTCTGTTGGGACATCCACGGTGGGGAGTTCCAGGGGCACGAGCAGGACAGCAGTGCGATTGCTCCAAGTGCGATGAAGAAGAAGCTTTGTATTATGTAAGTTCATACGTCATGCTACATCTTTAAAAACTTAGCCGTTTGGTCCAAGTTCGCGGTTTAGTATAATAAAGATTAAAAATAAATAAAATTCCACTTATTCATCCCAAAAGGGAAATTTGTCTTTTGGTATTTACCGTCACAGAGTGTCAGCCGTAAGAACAGCGCCGCAAACGTAGACGATTCGTGTAAATAGCTTTGCTGAAGAGTTAAACACGGTGTCTCCAATGAGATTCGAACCCGCGAATCTTCACATGCAAATCCAACAGCTTAATCGTACTTTGTAGTAGCGGAGTGATAAAACAAAACAAAACAACAACAAAAACAATCGAACAAAAAACCAAAAAAAGACAAGGCAAATCAAAAACAAAAAGAAAATACCAACAAAAAACCCTAAGATTTTGTGTAGATTAGATATATTGTCTTCTTAATAGATTTGTGATTGTGCCACTGACCTTATTGGAAGATGGTGCAGATTAATTTTCAATTTTGTGACACCTTAATTTCAAGTAATCAAACTGAGAAAAGCAATGCAAGCTAATAATTAAACTCTTTAAGTTCTGTGGCAACATTGTCCATGATTATAGGTTGCCATTTTATATCAATGCCAATATACAAAGCATGCTTATTTCCAAATTCTAAAGCTGTTAATACGAAACTACTGAATGACGATTAAAGTCATTTCTGTTAGATCAAATAATATCATACTTTGACAAGACTACGATTCCACAATAATTCTTCCCAAACCACCGTGGGATTAAGAGATAAATCAATATACAATACTATCTTTATCACATAGATATAATAACCCCAAAACAGACAGGGCAAACTAACAATGACGTTTAGTGTATTACAGTTATCAATAACAAGAACAAAATGAAAAAAAAAACGAAGAGAAAGGAATTAAAGAACGACGGATATAAAGAAAACGTTTACAAATAAGAATAAATGATGACTCTGTCAAAACGGCCTAATTTGAAGGAAGGTTATTTTTAAAATATCATCGTCTCGAATCTCATTTCGCCGAAGAGTAATGTGGGCCTAGCTTCACGATTTATACGGCATTTCTTTAGCATATTATATCTACTAAGATGAAGATTTATATATTATCATTAAAAAAACAACAAAGCAAAACCTTGATTTCCATGCATTTCGCAGCAGAAGTATTTTCCCATTAGTAGTGCGACAGATCCCCAACTCTTAAGGACGACGGGAATGTGACGCTAGGGGTGAATCCCCTGTACACATCTTATTTTACTGATTTAACATTTACCTTTTGTTGCTTTCACAATGAATGCTTACTTATTCATTCCACAAACTATTTATCCTCTTCCAACAGCCCACAGATGCCAGATATCGAAAGCTGATCAAACATAGTTTGCAGCATTTCTACGGACACAAAGAACTAGCAATGAATATAGCATCCTTCGTACCATTGAAACGGAAGGTGTGGGATCTAGGCTTTGCTCTCTACACTACTGCTAGTGGACAGTGTCAAGGACTGACCCAACCAGAGGCAGTGGTTTTGGTCATGTCTGAACCCAAACACACGGAACAGAGAAATACAATTAGAAAGACATGGGGAGCTGTGGCCAAAGGATCTGGATGGCCAAATAGAAGGGTGAGAATGTTGACATTTGAAATGTATTGATTCATATTGCCTCCTCGGTATCACAATTTGCAACCGCCCGACTAATATTATTTTAATGATGTATTTAAATTCATAGGATTAATCGTTAGTGTTAGCCTAGATGGTAAACCTGTGGTAAGATCGGCAGCTCTCTTAATGAGCTTACTAATAAGACTGAAACCAACTAAGATTACTTCCAGTGACTTTCGTCCCCCCTTTCTAACACTGATAGTCATATTTATAGTGTGTCCCCTCTGACGCCTATTTAACCTTCACAATATGTTGTTATGTGCGACAGCTTGAATTTTTCGGCGAAGTAGACATAATTATCGTGGGATTTCCTTCTTTGACGTCACAATGATATACGACAGGATTTTAACTATCACTGTACAGTGGATATATAAACAATTTATGTTTAGGGGGATTGGTATGTTGGCATTTTGATAAAATAAATTCTCCCAAACCTGCTTCAAGTGCGGCTTTTCATGATTTCCTCAGAAATGTAGATTTCCACCCGAGAGCCAAGAGAAAATTCCGCTTGAATTTCTTTTCTCATGTTACCAGAAGTAACCAAAGGGGATGTTACAATTACCTTTTTTTTTTTAAAGAGTAAATCAGCCTTTGATTATTTATAGTCTAATTCACTAAATGGTACTGGTCTCTACTTAAGGTGTATGAATACATAATATCTTATTATGAAATTCTCGTATAAGGCCTGAAGCATCGTGGTTTAATAATCCTTACTTTTTTTTTTGTAAGACAAAGATTCATTGTAGTTGATAAACTTACTGTCATGGAACTTAATAGTTACACTTACGACAGCTCATGTCACTTTTGTTGAGTCCGGCAAATGTCAGTAAATTAATTTTAGCATTGACAGACCGAGTATGCAACTAGGTATATTCTTTTCCATAAAACATCTTGGTCCCATCTGCTGCTGTGACTGCGGCTTTAAGGCACTGAAATTTTGATATTATAATCATAATATACATATTGACTTGATATTACTCAGTCACAGTACTAACTTCATTTCTCTATTCACTCTTTTACTTTATTCCTTCAAAGCTGGCCGGCGAAGTCCGTCTGATTTTTGTGGTTGGAGTCAGTAAGGTCCAAAACAATAATGAAATGGTGACACAAGAAGCGGAAACGTATGGTGACATCATTCTTGTCGATGTGCCCGAAGGTCCGGACTATCTATCCAAGAAGGTCTTATCTGGTTTTAAATGGGTGCAGATGTATTGTAGTCAGGCGCAATATGTTATTAAGGTAAGTAAATGCACTATTATGTCAAGTTACCAATAAAAAGAAGAAGAAGATGAAGAAGAAGAAGATGAAGAAGAAGAAGAAGAAGAAGAAGAAGAAGAAGAAGAAGAAGAAGAAGAAGAAGAAGAAGAAGAAGAAGAAGAAAAAGAAGAAAAAGAAGAAGAAGGATGAAGAAGGTGTGGGGGGGGGGGGGAGGGGAGGGTGTTTGAGAAGGAAGAGTAGAAGGATGAGGCGTAGGATGGCGATTGAATGAAAGAAGTGGTGGACGAGGAAAAGGAAAAGGAGGTGGGAGGAGGTGATAATTAAAAATGAATTCCCTAAACCAATAAACTAAACCACCAACTTTATTACAATCATCATAGGTGGATGAGGATGTTTTCCTAGACTTGCCCCGTCTTCTAGAGCTTCTTGGAAACCAGGAAATGGCCAGCATGATCTACGGACCAATAGTCATTGCCAAAAGAGTTCCTCGTGTCGGTACAGAGGCGCAAACCTACGCTGTATCCCACCAATCCTATTTACCAGATATTTTTCCACCTCATGCCAAGGTAGATAGCTTTTTTGGATTGAAAATTTCTTAGTTAATCTGACCATTGTTCTGTCTGCCTCTAGCTTACGCCTCTATGATACCATCATATAAGTATATTGCTTTATTTGCTATGCATTTGTCTCGTGTTTTTTAAAAGTATTTTATCATTATGATATAAGCTCTTGGTGTGATTGAGTACATAAAAGCACTCTCATTTACGCTTAACAGGCAATATTATTAGAAGAAAAGGAAAATGCCGTACTGGCAAAGTGGAATTTATTCTTTTCACTTGACCCAGGTGTTCATAATAAATACCTGGCTATTAAGAGAGCGGTGTCTTCAAAAATTGTATTCGCGCTCAAATGGCTGCCAATCCTGTCTAAATGTTCTGTGCTGCCGATGGCAGGGTAAATGATGAATCATTGCACTTAGAAGATTGGCAATAGATATCATTGCACTTAGAGGATTGGCAATAGATATCATTGCACTTAGAAGATTGGCAATAGATATGGGTGTTTGAATTGTATTGGTTATTTTTTATTTTTTATTTTCCGTTGGAAGTATTATTTAATACATGAAATTGCATTTGCCATTGACGTCTTATGTTCAAATTAGGTCAATTTTACTTAAAGACTATCTTTATCTAATGCAATTACAATAGACAGTTGCCATTATTGTCTTATATTTTAATAGAACAATCCTATTTAAATATTTTTTCTTTCCTTTAAACAGGGTTATTTTTATGCGATGCCATCTTCCCTCAGTAAACGCCTGGTTGAAATAGCCGAACATTTACCTTATGTTGGTCTTGAAGACGTTTTTATAACGGGCATCTTGGCGAAGGTCTTCGACGCTCGTCACATCAACGTGCCTGATGCCCTTTTTGACAGGACGGGTAAACAGGAACCGGAACTGTGCGATTTTGTCTTTCAATCCAAAATGGCTGTCAGAGGTGTGTCACCGGAAATGGCTCAAAGCATGTGGAGAAGGATTGAACGACCAGAAATGTGCGGTTTTCTTCCCGGAAATGGATAGAGTTTTATTCATGACGCAGTTTTTCTAATTAAAAAAAAACAACAACAACAAATAAAGCTAAAAAATGCCCTAGCCGCAAAAACTTTCGACTCAATAATATAAATGCTCAGATTTTGAGATATTTGTCTATTATCGACGACAGTCGCTTGTAGTAAAAACGGATTGGTTTTTATTTATTTGTTTCTTAAGATTGTTTCAACTTTTCTGAACTTTGTACCATTGATTGGCATTTGCAGGTACATATATTTTTTAAATTGAATTGACTTGAGACAAATATTGTTATTGATTTACTTGTTTATTTATTAATCAACCATGCAAATGAAATATTCGTGCCCTTAAAAGTGACATATTATTTTGTCAAAACTCTTTGATATTATATTCATGTTATTTAATTTATGATTGAATGCCATCAATGGTCTTTACTAACAAAAAGCTATCACTCTCACCTTAACGGAAATTCGTCTCCTCTCTCCAACATTAAAAAAAAAAAAGTGCAATCTCTGCCTGGGCCATATGAAGAGCGGTACCCGCATATGCCTACATAGACTTTGATACCGCATTTCATAAATGTGTATAAATCAATGCTCCGATTTTTCGACGAAGAGGACGCTCATACTGCAGGCTTAAGTTTTTGTTATGCCACCATGAAATTCTTTCATTGGGATCGAAGAAGGCGTTTTGTTTATATTCTAGTATCTAATTAACCCATATTCAAATTATGCTCAACTGTCAAGAAGAAGCGTTCAATATTGTTGATATCGCTCTATCCCAATACTATGCATATGATAATCCCCCATCCCCCCAACCCCGCCTCCCAAAAATATAATAAAAATAAATACATACAAAATACAAAATATTAATAAATTAAAAAATATATGAAAAAGTGTGAATAAAGCCAAGTCCTGTTATGTAAATATGGTACCATTGAGTGTCAAGATACAAAGTGAATATAAAAGTAAAAGCAAACCCCATTCTTCATTTCACCTGATAAACTACATGTACAACCCTTTAAATAGGCCGTTTACGGTACATAGTAAAATTAATAATGAACATTCCCTTTCTAACTTATAGTAAATGTATATTATCAGACTCAAAAGAAAAAACGCTTTAGAACATTTAGTCATTATCCATTGATACACAGAACTAGTTACAAAAATAGCCAGAATCCCTCCACACGTCCTTATTAAATTTACAAAGCATTTTGACAATATTGAGTATCGAAAAACGGACCTTTAGACTGGTGATTGGTTAGAGTAAAAGAATAAAGGGATAAATAAATAAGAAAAAAACAATAACTCAGGGAAAAATCAAGTATTCAGTCTAACTTGTTAAACGACACCATTAAGAGATACTCATATACAAGTACTATTGACAATTTCTTGATAACCAAAACCTCCAGTTAAATCCTGAGCAAGAAGGCATCCGATTTCTCCCTATTTTACTGAAAATCTAAGAGCACCCTTTGCTCAGTGCAATGACGGGTGTCCCCTAAATACTATTGTAATATTATAAACTAATTGGAAATAATGTTTTTGTAAATACATTTTATGAATAGATCTATATCTTGATAACCAAACGCACCACACATTCTTTACTCAAACTTAATGAATTAAGAAAATATAAAGCACTTCTTTATTGAAATTTACAAGATGATATTGATTCAAGTTTGAAATCGTATCAATTGCAAAAAAAATATATTGTAATATTCCTCGTTTGGATGCAGAGTCCTCAACTGGGAGGCCATATATTGCATCCGCTGCTGTAAACTCCATACACGTACATGTAAGAGGCGACTGAGGGTTGAGTGGGAGCTTCTTCTCCTATCTGTATTGTCTTCTGTCTGACGGTCCCTTTGTCCCTCAGATGAGGTAGGAGGTTTTGCTGGGGAGGGAGGGAGGCATAAAACCGGTGGTCATCTCCCATTTGTGTGCATTGCTTGACTTAAAAATACTTATCTGGGTCACTTGCTATCTAAAAGGACCGAGTACTTTTGAACGCACTGGGCGTAAGAAAATCCTGGGTGCTCTTTGTGGTGCATGTTTTGGGGCTTGATGGCCATCATTATGTAGGTTTTTTAATTTTTAAAGATGATGTTTTTTTAAAGCTGTAAATCATCTCTCCATTAAGTTTTCTTTATTATTACATGCATTCTAATTATTATTTGAAATACTTCTTTTCCTTCTTGACAACTTTTTTTCAGCATCTCAAACATATTTCTTCTACTTCTGTTTTAAAAAAATTATTTTCAACTAGCCTATCTTATTTTTTCCATGGGCTCTGAGATGACCCTAGAGGTTGATAGAGCCCTTAAACTCTGAATATCAAACTTAAAACCTAACATAGTAATAAGCGTGCGTTTAATCCTTGTAATGACTCAATACAAGTTTTTTCGTGTTTACATATTTCATTGACTATTTCTACTCTTAAGGAAATGATATTTTTGTCAAGGAAGAAAATAACTGTTAAAGTGTAATGTTAAAATTACAACAATATACAGTAATGTTTTTCTAATGGAAAGACATTTCTTGTAGCCTAGATGTATTACCGCCTGCTATTAATAATTGTCTTGAGGTCGTATAATATATCTCATAATTTTTCTTCTCTCGGGGTGCTTATATAATAATGAAGAGTTCCTGCTCCGATTTTTCAGTTTATTTCTCATTAAAATGAAATACGATTTTCCCGATGCCTTTGATATTCAAATTTGCATGGAGCTCAAACGTCCTGCACAACTTATTTACGGCGCCTATCTCACATGAAATACGCTTGTTTTTCAATCTTTAGAACTAGTAAAGAAAAAGAACTTTAAGTTTAACTGACACATATAAAGAAAAACGTTGTAAACACCGATGATTTTTTTACTATAGAGGCGAAGGTCCCTTGGCGATAAGCGCTATATAAAATTCAATTTTAACTTAAAAAAAAACCCCCCAACTTTTAACCATTTGATGTACTTTTTCTATCCCATCCAAAGCAATTCGTGATATTCTTTTACGTGCGACAACATTATCTTTTTCAATGGGTATTCATTTTTCCCCGTAAAGAATCTATAATCGCTAGGAGATGCAGGTACCAGAGTAAAGTGACCTGCCAGGGATGACATGATTGGTGTAAAAGTTTGTGATTCTGAACCTGATGTGGAGATCTAGCCTATAAATCCATCTTTATTTTGATCTTTGGGTCATTCGACTTGACTTCTCTGGTTTAAAAAACTAAATGATAAAGGTATTTACGTCTTATATAGAGTCGTATTATTGTAAACTGTTGCGTTATGATCGTTAATTTACGATTTCTTGGCTATCATGTTATGGCTATGTGTAGGCGTTATGCCCAATTTTGATCTTCATTTTCTAAAATAGTATCGACAGCATTGAGATGCTACGCTACATACGATTGTGGATCAAATTGATGACCTTAATGACTCGCTCTTTTTAAAATTCTAGAAGCCTCAAGAGGCGTTGATTTAATATGTATATCGTAAGACACAACTATTAGACAAGCACAATACAGCTTTTACACTGAAAGATATAAAAATGCTATGAATTTTCAAGAACCGCAAAAATTACCCCCCCCCCATCCCCTCCCCCCGCCAGGAACCATTTGTTTTCTGTTGGTGGTCTGTGTTGTTTGTATTATGGTGGGTTAATTTGATCATCCGATATCTTTTTTGTTTTGTTTTTTTTGTTTTGAGGACTGTACATAGTTGATTGTTGAATTTCTGTTGATAGAATCAAATATTCCCTGATCCTTTATTCAACTGGCTTAAACGGTTAATATAAATAATTACAATCCTATTAATTTATATTTGTCCTTCTCTTTCAAATCGCAAAAACATAACATTAAAACTTCTCAGTCCATCCCTTTCAATCGGTCAAGAAATTAAATAAAAATCGACCAAATATAAAATTTAAATTGCACTCTAAACCAAGTTCAACTAAGATCATAAATTATTGAATGCATTTTTTCCATCTCTGTAAATCACTTCACTTTTACAATCCATCTACCATGTTCTTTAATCTTTAATTTAGCTTTAATCTTTTAGATCCACAAAATGTACATGTATTATTATAAAGGTGAAGTGAGTGCGTTTATGAATGTCTCTTTGATATTGGTACAAGTTTGGCTCAACCTTGTAATGTTTGCACGAATAAAGCCGCGTCTGTAATAGTATGTAGGAATTTTGAATTTGCACAATGGTGGCTCCTAATAGAATATTTTTTTATTGTTTAATCGATCTATGTAATCTGAAATTTTGTTGGTCGATTGTCCTCACGTGATTTTATGTAATAATATTGTACTCTAGATACTTAGGTCATGATTCGAGTGTTTGCCATAGAAAACAAAATTATTTGGAATCAGGCCACTCAAGTTTATTGATGTCTTTCTGTAGATAGGTACAGTCACAACCGAACTTTGGTATAATGCACCTTCAAATCAGTCAAGAAAATGATAATGAGGTAAAAAAAGATAAATGATAATTTTAACAAAGTATAATAGATACCTTTAGTTACTTTTCATCCTGAATAGAATATTGTTTTTATCAAGGACTGTTCTACATCAGTCTGTCAACATTCTTCAATTCTACGACCTGTAGAAATCATGTGGAACCATATCAATTTAATGCCCAACAAAAAGGTTTTATGTAAATACTTTTAAAATTGTCAATGATAAGCAGCTTAAGAAATAAAGATAAATAGAATTCTTGAGTGGGATAAATGAATTTCATGAATAATTTGCAACTTTTTCCCTTACACTTAGATTGAAATAAAATTTCTGGAGATTTAAAGATTTTTGATCTAAACACAAGCCCTTGCTTTGGTCGAAAATGAAATTACACTTTTCTTGTCTTTCTCTTCAAATGAACGTCCTTAAATACAAATAATAGAACTGTAAATTATGGTTGCTTGCAATAAGAATATTCAATTTTCTCTTCTTGACAACGAAACACAAAACTTCGCAGATTAAGACGGAGAAAATGAATTTCTTTGTTGAAGACGAGAGTCTTTATACCACCCCATATCAACATTGACTTTCTCTACCTTTGATTTGTGGGCAGAGTAAGAATTCTATGACAAACTTTTTAAAAGTAGGATATTAGATGTTTGGTCAGTATAGTACTAATTTGTTATTCTGATACACTGATAGGAACTTCATTTTGTGTGACTCTTAATCGTATTAAATCATTGTCGCAGCCGAGCATCTTCACACCCTATCTTGAGACCACCGATGGTCTTTAAGCAAAAGACTATCACGGGGACACTGGGAGGCTTATTCTTCTTCTTCAAATGAACTGACACATTTTTACTAGGTTGAGTATTATTGTTAATACCCCTCCCCTCCCACCCCCCCCCCAAAAAAAAAAAAAAAAAAAAAAAAGAAGAAGAAGAAAAAAAAGAAGCAGAAAGAAAATAGAACAAAAAGGTTACTTTTGGTATATTAGATAATAGTACTGGTGTGTTGGCGTTTTTATTGTAAGAAGATCTAAGTAAGTCACTTTAAGAGTATTTATACTCACACTACTTCTAAAAACTGGATTCGATTTATTCCGCAATCTTACAGTTCTGGGTAAGTAAGAATATCAATGGCAGTCATTGTTAGAGACAGGGATGTTAAATGTCTGTCTGAGTTCCAAGTTTTTCTGATATTATTATTTAGTTTAATTTATAGGCACATATTTGACCACTAATAGCTTTAAAGAATATGACTGTTTTAATTCTGTCTTGCGACGGCACTGTTATAGCACCATCATAAGCATGTTATGCATGGAAATATTGGAGACCTAGCAATAAGACCTGTCATGGAGCTAACGGCAACCTTACGACAGGATATTTAAAGGAAAGACCAAATACCATCGAGAAACCACCACAGTTCCCATGATTCTATTCCTTTTTTCTAATGTTTCCCTACCTACTTGATTTACTGACACCTATTTTCCAGCTGCCTTAATTTCTTACTTTAGTTGATTCTGCTCACTATGCTTAATATTTATCGTTATGTGACGATGTGGGGAAGTGATCTGTATGGTTGGCCTGTAATCGGAACATTGAGATGATTATTTTCTCGCTTACATGTTTGTGTTTCAACCCTGGGTAATCTGGAAAGATTTTATTTATTATGTTGTCTTCATCCTGCTCAAAAAATAGTAATCGACAAAAGCAGCCGTCCCTATACCAGCAGGAAAACTATGATAAAGGAACTGCTCATCTGCATGTTTCACAGGATCTGCACACATGCCAATTCCCCCCCCCCCCTACCCTATTCACAAGCAAAATTCCCCGATTTCAGCCAACTCAGCCTCGTATGTTGTCAGTACATATAGTACATGTACATACTTGAAATAACTATAGATCGTTACACCGTCACTCTGGCCGGAAACGAATTTCCATTACTGATAGTAAATTACAATAACCAGACTGCAACATGTTTTTTTCTTCTTTCCCCACTTACTTCTTTTGATTTCATGTCGATTGGAAGTCGTATCGTTGTGGATTAGAAGTCGTATTGTAGTGGATTAGAAGTCGTATTGTAGTGGATTAGAAGTCATATCGTTGTGGATTAGAAGTAGTCTTACAAGGATTTATAATTATAACTTACATGTATTACCTTTTAAATCTTCCTATAGTTTCGCGAATCTTAATAGAACATTTTGTCCAGTCTGCCAACAAGTCACCAGTCAAAGTCGGCATATCTGGATTTGAAATTATGATCTGTTGAAAGAAAGGGGGTGGGTAGGTAGGGGTTGCTGATGGAGGTGGACGGGATGGGGGTTGAATATTTAATGCAAAGCCTTTGAATCTGTACTTGATGTGGAAGCGGACTCATCACTGTCTTTGATTTATTTTCCTTTCAAATATCTCACTCCGTGATAATTTCTGTAAAATTCTTAATCTGCTATCAAGATCTTTGTCGAATTCCTATCCACAAAATATACCAATGCTCATTTACATTGTATTGCGTAAGAAAGGAATATGATTTTTATGCATTTGTTCTTCTCTTCTTCATTTGAAATAGTTTTCTTGCTCACTGACTATGGAATAATATTACAATTTTAATGCTGTTTTAAATTAGCGTGACAACGATTTGTTATGCCCATGTAAACTTGAATAAAGATTATTTTTAACTCGCTCAACTCCGTTGTTTTTAAATGCGATTTGTGTGGTACAGAAGGGAAAGGAACCACAACCCTTGAGATGACACCGAATGCACACCCATGTGAGTGATCGATCGAGTGAGTTTGATTATACGTGTTTGTGCAGTTTTTCATTCTGGTTCTAATGATATGGCTCATGATGAACTACTATATCACATTTATTATTTATTATGAAATTTACACTTAAATAGAATACGATCAAGCGACTGAAAACTCTCTTCGCCTTTGGTTTGGTGAGAGCCCGGGTACCCATTTGATCTGTTTTTTTGCCAACGTACTAAAGGCGATTTACTCATTCATAATCATATTGAGGTCGCACAACTTCCGCTCGTACGTATGCATTTCCTCTCGTCTCATTTGTGTCAGTAGCTAATCTTACTAACTTGCCCACGTACTAACGGGGTTCAATTGGGACCGCACCATTTGGCTCGTTCGGATTTTATTTCTAGATCTATCTCTGTCACTCTGTGTATAACATTTTAATTTATTTTACAAAAATTGACACGACTCTATAGATATTGCTTTAACACCTGAACGGCTGGATCCATTCCTATGAAATAAAATATTTCGCATAGGAATAGCCATTACCATAGAAGTAGCAGCCGAATAGGCAGCTGTGATATAATGTGGAGACATCCTGCCAAAATAGTCTCCCACCAATTCGGAGGAAACATCTTCAACAGGCCAGTGGCCATATGGTCAACACAGTTCAAACATAAGAAATCTCCAGTAAAATTAATATATTGACATTCATTGGTTAGTTGATAATATAGTTGTTATCGGCTCACAGTGTGCGAACCTTTTCTCGATAAACGTAAGTCATTAGCGACGAGTCCTCAGGTAAGCACCTTGTCCTGTTTACCTCACTCAAGCCAGATACAAATGAGTACCAGACCCTTAAGACAGTGTTATCTTCATCCGTAAATTCTATAAGCGATTTATCGGCTGCTAGTTTTGCTATGTAATGTTTGCTATGATGCTATCGGCCAGGAGAAATAACAAGTCATTGTAAAACGCTTAAAGACCTTTCCATAGGTGGAACTTCAAATATAAAAAAAAAGTAACAAAACAGAAAATGATTACATAGCCATGTAAGCCTACTAGCAATAACGATTCTTTTATTATATTATTGCCCCTACCTACCATTCAAACATCAAAAATAATATAAATCGTATGATCTCTGTGGAATGCGTAGATCGTTCAGTTAAGCGTTTAATTCTGCTCAATATCCATGTCTCCGAACCAAACCTGACAACGAAGATACGTGCATCAAAAGAAGAGTAATGATGGCCTGTCTTTGATTTGGATCTTGTCAGTTATACAGGCCTTCATCAAAATATAAATGCTCCACTTCACATAAAGACCTTTAAAACCCCGAATAAAGGAACGTTGATTGGGTTTGAAGGTGGTTGATTACAAACCAACAAACAAATCATTCGAATTCATTATGAAACAATTTATAGTTCCGTTTTTGATGTCAATTCCTCGCTTCCGTTTCGGTCATATGTATTGAAGCCTAAATGTCCTTGCTGATGTAGCATTATCTATCGTAAAAGGCCAAACGAACCATTACTTACATACCGAGACAAAGCAATACTCACATAGAATCATATCATTGTGAAGAGAATGATAATTTTGACTCTTGTGGAAAGAACAGCCTACGAGATGATAGACATTGTTCGTGGCCAATAAGTCGATTGGAAATAATTTTAATTTCCAAGATGAATATTATGACGACATTGATTTATTACGTAACTATCGTCGTAGTAGTAGAATTACTAGCAATTTCAATATGTGCAGATACGATGGAAACACAACATTCCTTTCATGATGTCAAGATGTCTTTAGAGGTCAGTGTTTTACCATTTATCAGATAACATTGCATGCAAATGGTTTTAAGCATAAATGTGGTGCACTTATTTTAGCATCAGTGCGGTGTTCTCTCAAAGAGAAACTGTTGATAAAATATTAATTCCTCTTATGATCTCATTTCCTTTGAATGAGAGATGATGTTATCATTATATAATGTTCCCTACCTCTTATTTAATCTCTTCTATCAGAGAGTTCGTTATTATGAGAGATGATGTTATCATTATATAATGTAACCTACCTCTTATTTAATCTCTTCTATCAGAGAGTTCATTATTATGAGAGATGATGTTGTCATTACAGAATGTTCCCTACCTCTTATTTAATCTCTTCTATCAGAGAGTTCGTTATTGTGAGAGATGATGTTATCATTATATAATGTAACCTACCTCTTATTTAATCTCTTCTATCAGAGAGTTCGTTATCATTTGGGTGAGCTGAAAGATGCACTGAACGACTTTGGTGATCTGAAACTCATCTTAAACGACAGTTACAATACAACTTCACACAGCAACTGGTCTCATTCTCAAGAAGCCCTGTCCGATTCGCTACTTCGACCAGTGATCTCATTTTGCACTTCAATCCGTAATGCCGCAGGTTATAGCGGTGGCATAAACATCAATGTCTTCAATATTTCTACGGTAAATTTTTCCATCAACATGAAATCGAGTCCAGGCAGAATTAAAGGGAGAGAAAGAAATTACGACGAAGAAGAAACAAAGTTCAAGATTTTAGCTAACACCCAGGGTTCCACAAAGATCAAGATTTTAGCTAATACCCAGGTCTCCACTTGGTTTGATAGTTTTCCTCGGCCCTTAAATGTGATTGTTAAACGAACCGCTGGAGAGAAGATCTTAGTGCGACTGGATGTGTTCCAAGCAGAACCAGGAATAGTTAGTCATGGATGGACCTATGATGGGGAGATGAAAACATTGAAAGGCCCCAAGGAGTATGGTTTAGCAGTCAGAACACCAATCAGCTCCAAATTAGATCTCAAATATGATGATGCTATTTGTCAATTAAACAATAATCCATCTGATCTTCGGCGATATCGACAATATTTCTACTTTCATGGAAAAGATTCCAGTGAAGGTTCTGTGTCCTTAATTATACCGACATGTTTGTTATTTCATATGGAAAATAGCAATGTCGGGGTCAACAGTAGTGAAACGGAAAGCCAGCAAGAAATAATATCTCAAAGGATAAGATATTCCAATTTCTGGAAAGATATGGATCTTTCTAAACTCACAATTAACCCCGGTGGCCAGAATGTAATAACGTTTAATCTGAATATCAGTTTGAATTACAGGGAAAGGTTTACGATTGATGGAATTTTCTTCAACCCAGTGTCCAATTCAATGAGTTCATCCAACGTTATATCATTGATTCCATACCAAAAGAGACTTCTCCAGCACACGCATAATCGGATTCACAGCAAAAGCATTATACAAGTAGAGGTTGTTAACCAGAATGAGATTAATGGATCAGTTCCTGAGATGGAAACCTCACCAGAATCCGATGCTAAGGAGATATATATCTCTGCAGATGTGAAAGTGACCATATCCCTACCGAATGATCAAACTAGCGGACACTTATATCTTCGAACAGAAAGTACGATGCCATTTGCTTTACATGATGACGAGGCTTTCTTTGTGGTGAGGGTGAAAAAGATCATCAGAATAGCTGCACCCAATCGGTCACATGCCTTGCCCGAAGGACAGTTTGTGGTACTGGGTCAGAGGAGGTTTGTATGTGCATAATTAAAGTCTGTTTGTCTCTCTAATGCCTCTTGTACACAGCTTCATAAAAATCTGATTTTTATCTTGGAAGAAAAACGAGATACAAGGAGTGTGCGAAAGCAGAAACATGTTCCGACCGTAGCGGTGTTCCTGTGGAAAAGGAGTGAAGTGAGGTGTAATGTCAGACCTGTTGAAAAGGAGTGTAGTGAGGTGTAATGTCAGACCTGCGGAAAAGGAGTGTAGTGAGGTGTAATGTCAGACCTGTGGAAAAGGAGTGTAGTGAGGTGTAATGTCAGACCTGTGGAAAAGAAGTGTAGTGAGGTGTAATGTTAGACGAAAAGGAGTGTAGTGAGGTGTGATGTTAGACGAAAAGGAGTGTAGTGAGGTGTAATGTTAGACGAAATGGAGTGTAGTGAGGTGTGATGTTAGACGAAAAGGAGTGTAGTGAGGTGTAATGTTAGACGAAAAGGAGTGTAGTGAGGTGTAATGTTAGACGAAA
>JASKDV010034197.1:0-16143 GCA_032466395.1 Aegires albopunctatus | reverse complement strand
CGGAATCCAGCTAGGTTGACATTGAGGGAGTTGGTGTGTTCAAGCCACCAATAATCGGGCATTTACCATTATCTCTGATAGTATATATGTATATATATTTTTTTTTTTTTTTTTTTTTCAAATAAAAAAAAATAAAAAAGTATTAACTACTTCGGTGGGCTAAATGGTGTCTGTTCTTTCTGTAAAGTAATTATGGTTGAAGTATGTCAACGCTATCCACTTAATCATGGTAAAGATTATAAATTAACAGCGGGGATGCACCATTCTAACACCAATACGGACCTGTTTTTGCTTATTATCAACCAAGGCAAGATGTATATCCTCTATATGTTTTTCCAATATTCCCTGAAGAGCTCTGTTCAAGGCTAAGGCTTTCTCTGCCTCTGATCCAGCTTCTGCTGTCTTTGATGCCGTTGATGGCAAGTCTGATTTATGCAGAACAATTTCATTCTCATCCTCATGCTGAAACACATCACAGATGAGGAAATGTGTGTATACAATATGATTCCAAAAATGATTTTAGAAAACGATAAAAGAAAAATGAATGATAGAAAACTGCATCATAAACAGATTTATTAAAATAAATTCAAAAATAATAAACCAGGATTATTTAAATGAGGGAACAAGTCATGAGCATGTCATCAGATGCATCATATATACAGTTAAAAGCCTCAATTATTATTTCATTTTTCCATCTGTCCAAAAAATGTTCCTTTCCATTAGTTACATTTTTGCCGAAATCCTGGAAATTAAAAAAGCATGTCACCCTTGACAATTAAAGAGATGATCTTGTAAATTATTAAAGAGCTGCATATTGACAATGTCCTAATATGTCAGCTTATCTTTATTCCTAAATGTATTATCAAAATTATATAAAATATGCTTAGAAAATGAGCTTATGCCGAGAGGCTTATATCGATTAGACAATATGACCGAATCTGTACCCAAATCTGTATATATATGTGTCAGAAAATAAGCAAGAAAAGTCTGCCAATAGCATCTATTGAGATGTGAATATGTTAGAATTATCATGACTCTTAGTGGTTACTGGAGGTTACTGGGAAAAGGATCATTTTAAGCGGACTATCATTGTGTCTTCAAAGGAGCTTCATCTGAATGGTGTGGAGTCATAGCTAGAAAGATACTTGAAAAAAAAATTAAGTCATTCAAGAGGCATCATAGCTGATTAATCAGTATGGTAGGCTTTCAATCAAAAGGCTTTGAGCTGGATTCCTGCTGGCATTTAGTCAGGCTCGGCTAGAAAAAGTTGCTTAAAATGTGTTTTCCTCGGCACACTCACTAAGGTGTAAAAATAGTTCCAAGTTAAGTTGGTAAATATGCAATTAAATATAATTCTAAAAACAAATTCTAGCACAAAAACTCAGATATATAATATCTCGATGCTATGTTGTATGCTCATGTACTAAATTTACCCATTTTCACGACTTTGGTGATCTCAGGGTTTCTCAAGACTGTCTTATAGACAGCCAAGGGTTCTGTTACATATGTACATATTATAGGACCTCCTAGATTATTAAATAGTCCATCTCTGAAGGGATTTATTACTCATTTTATTATTGCAACTTAAAGATTGAGGGCAGATGAAACCCGAAAAATAGGATTTCAAATTTTCAAGTCTGCACAGGCTCAATGGAGAGTTGAGAACCCATTTAGGTGAAATTACCTTCTACTAGAGGATAATTGATGTAATTCAAATTCTTAAGTCTGAAAGTCTGTAATTAAGAAGAAAAATTACACACCTAACTTTATTTTTTTATAATATATTTTATTCAAAGGTTCCTTTGTGCTTAGTAGTTACATCATTGAAATCTTCATCGTGATCTTGCATGAAAATAATAACTTACAATATTGGCAGTGTTGATCTTTAATCCACTTCCAGCAATGCTTGAACTGTTTGACCGACCTGTTGAAATTACAAAATGTGAATTAAATGCAGAATTATAAGACTTGGCACAGAAATTTTTTTTACAAATTTGTCACTGTTATTTAATAAGGAATGAAACTAGTCTAGATATTTAGAGACCGATGTGGTTGCTAGGAACAGGGTTGTGTTGTTCAGGTTAATAATAATAATATATTTACAGCCCCAATTGCCCTGAAGATTACCAAAACATAGGGCAGGCTACTTTATAAACCCATATTGTCACTAAAATGTGGGGGTAACAAATGGCTCAAATTATGGGCAGTGGTAGAAAAAATATTGGAGAATGTGTGGGAAGAGCCATCATGCCTTGGCCTACATACTACACAGCGAGAAAGAGAAGGAAGAAATAAAGGGGAGGAAAAGAGAGAAGGGGAGAGAGAGGTGGGGGGAAGAGAGGAAGGAAGATAGTGAGATACATGTAGGTGGAAGGGGGGTTCTATCTTCCAGCCATACCTGTGACTGTAGGATCTGAACATGAGAGAGGTTTGTCGAGATCAATCAAAAGGTACTCTTCTTCATCATCCTCATGATCGCCATCAGACATCCATTCGTTGTCACATTCCTGAAGAGTAAACTCCAGTTTTTCTTCATCCTCGGCTAATTCAGCTCTTTCTTCATGAAGATGTGACATGTTACTTTTACAATCCTATAGAATCTTACGTAGACTGGTAATCTACATTTTAAAATTAAAATAGATAATCTTTTCTATAAAACTATAATATCTTGCACTAATCTGTGATATCTAGTCATCCCCTCCACTTTGCTCTTGGCCACTGAATAATAGCACAGAAAAGTACATAAATGATAATAGCTACAGGCCTAGGGAATAAGGAACTAAAATTGAAAGTAGTGGACCCGGACCCGTTATTGATCTTATTTACAAAAGAGCTTTTATTCGTACCATGCATCCTTCGCTTTGTTTCCGATCTTCAATCGCAGCCCAAAAAAAATCCATATTCGCGAAAGATGATGATGATGATGATGATGATTTTATTGTTATTGACCATCATTGCTATTGATGATGCTATATATGCACACCATGTGAAAGTCGTTATTGGTAGATTGTTGAAGCTGATTTTTTTTAATTCTTTAGTCACCACACCGCAAAGGATAAATATAATTTACGAATTGAAAAGCAGCTGCCTTGTGTGGAGCTCTTTGGTGATAAACGTTATGAACAGTCAAGCTGGGAGTCTGGGAACTGGATTACTGGAAACTAGGAGGAGGCTAGGCTTGTTACCAGAGCCTCCGAGCCTAAACACTACCTCAGAATAACCAAATTATGTCTGTCTATTATGAGCACACTACACATTAGCCTTGCTTAAACAAATCGTTTAAGTACGAGAAGTATCATTGATTTTGGGGGGACTTCTAGATCAAGATTAGATCTATGAAGATCTAGACACATTCTGGTTCGAGAAGCAAGCAAGACAAGATTTGTTCTTACGAATTGTTCAAAGGCTGCATTAAAGTAGATCCTCTAGATCTAGATTCTAGATACATGTATTGGATCTAGAATCAAGATTTCTAGATCTAAATCTAGACTCTAAGCAACAGAATATATATAAAAATGTCTCATCTTCATGAAGTGAGAGCTGAATTAGCAGAAGATGAAGAAAAACTTGAGTTCACACTTCAGGAATATGACAATGAATGGATGTCTGAAGATGAAGATGAGGATGATGAAGAAGACTGCCTTTTGATTGATCTTGACAAACCTCTCTCAAGTTCAGATCTCACAGTCACAGGTTCAGAAAATTCATAAATTATTCTAGATCTAGATTTAGTCATTAGTTCATAAGTATTAGGATAGTAAGCTAATTGTAGTACAATGTAGGTTATTATATGGTGTGCCTGGGCAAGCACAGCGCAACATGCTGCATCCATGGTCAGATCTGACAGAAGGAGGCCTAGATTAACGTATAAATGCAATTTTATTCTCCTCTCTCGCATTTGGAAAAATCAGCAACCAATCACGAGTTTGAACATGCATGATATTTCCTCCCATTCATAAACCATCACTTCATTCATTAGTTTGCCAGAACAAGCTATTTCTGCTTGAAAATAGTTGCCTGCAAGCTAAAGTTTGAACAGTTTCTTAAAACAACTGGAGTAAAATAATGTTTATTTATAGACCTGCATTCATATTCGACTTTGAGCCTGGTCCGCCTAAGAACCCGTTGTTGCCCAACCATTTTGACTGAGTTTTTAGGTAGAGACCATTGTATCTGTAATCCCTTATATTTTCTGCAAAGTAGATCTTCCCGATAAAATGTATCTTATCTTTTATCTTCTCTTCCCACTGCAATCCTTAACTCCGTTTTCAGTATTCATCTTTTTCTTTTATAATCCTTATCCTTATATTTATATAACGAAATAGACCAAATCCTTAAGATTTTTTTAATTTTAGAAATTGTTATTGAATGTTATTTTCCCCCATTAAAATTCTCAAATGATTTCAATTCCTACTAATTGCATTTTTATTTGCAACAGGTCGGTCTATCAGTCCAAGCGTTGCTGGCAGTGGATCACAGATTAACAATGGCACAGTGGTATGTTATTCTGTATTTATCTTGATTTACTAGATCCTAGATCAGTGGTTCCCGAATGTCATGTGCCAGGGCACAGTACTGTGTCATGAGAACTCTTTTTCCGTGCGACAAAGCAATAGGCCTAGCCTACCTCATAAAGCAGTGATTCTCAAACACCACGCCATGGCACAATTTTAAGCTGTCAAAATCGTGCCACCGCGTAGGAAAGTTTGGGTACCACTATCCTAGATGACTGATATTCATTACCTCATAAGGCATAATGCATTCATGATATTTTACATTTACAGCCTTGAATGGTGAAAAGAAATATGATTTGTTAAAGGTTGCTACGTAAGGCAAAGTCTTGCGCTTTGTCTGGCACATTGAAATATTTTGGAAAAATAGCGGTCTTCTTTCGTACTTGGAGTAAGTTCCAACGTTACCACCCGTTTAGCCAGTTGCAGGGTCAGGCCTGCATTAATTAAAGGACAGGATTCATGCAGAGCTGTTTTCAATTTTTAATTAATATTGAAGCTAAAAAAGTTCTGAAAGACTATGTTGAATGGCATGCATCCCTTTAATAATTTGCAATTTCATCTAATTTTATTAGAGATGCCAATTTCATCTCATTTTATTAGAGTTAGCTTCCGTTTCTGCAATTTTCAATTGCTATTGTTGTTTATTAAGTCATATAATGTAATCTTGTAAATATGTAACATGTTTCAGCCAGATGATGAGAATGACGACGCTCTCCATGCTCCAGACTTGCCGCCAGCGGCATTAAAGGAAGATGAGGCTGGATCAGAGGCAGAGAAAACTTTAGCCTTGAACAGAGCTCTTCAGGGAATATTGGAAAAACATATGGAGGACATCCGACAGTCCTTGGATGAAAATAAACAAAAACAGGTCTGTATTGGTGTAAAAAAAGATGTATCCCTGTTATTATTTCATCTTCTTTGCGCAAATAATCTATTAATTTTGTCACACTTTAAATGACGTGCAGTATTGTAGACTATTGTCTTGATCTAGATAATCACTCGGAATCTCAGCAATCCAACTAAGGAAGCCAATTGAGGTTTGTCTGTCTGTCTTAGAATGAAGCAAAGCTGCTAGGTTAAGAGCAGAAGAAGAAGCTCGTTAAATTAAGACAGATTGAAAATGCAAATCATTCTGTCTAGATGACTCTTATAATCCAAATGAAAATACTTGGGCAAATTGTGCATTTTGATTTCCTTCTCCAACCCTGAATTCAAGCATCAGGGTCACCACAGACACAGAGCATTTCTCCGGTTGGCATGTCTTTTGATGTATGGAACGTATCAGGAACTCTGATGTAACACACGTAGAGACACTCACATGCTCTTACACATACTCATGCTGTTTACTTCTACACAATTATGTTGATGAACGAAGAAAGAGCAATGCTAATAATAATCTCTTCTTTGCTCATCAAGGACGATTGAAAAAGACTGAATGCTCTAAAGACTGGACCGTTGATGGTCCTAGACTGAAGACTGCTTGAACTGCTTCAAGAGTTGGAAGCCATCACACCGCTAACTATGACACTATGGGTTAAATGATTTTTAGGAAAATTCAAAGTAAATCGGGTGTACAATCTGGAATATACGCCAACTAGAATTTACTTGAGACTTCATCTTTCTTATCCACATAGTTTGTTTTTTTCGTTTATTTTGTTTTGTTTTGTATTTGCACTAATTTCTTTGAAAGGTCAATTGTTTAATATATAATTTCAATTTCATTTTACTTTATATAGCAAATGCTAGAGGATGGCAGCTGGACAGAAGAAGATGACAAACAGAGTAAGGGTAAAACTTTTGGTCCTTTCCGAACACCGTACTTTCAAAGCGGTGCGTCCGTACCTCCTCCAAATGAGGACATGAAGTTGAAGAAACGTTCTGGGGAGCTCAGCTTTGAGGAAACGGGTGACCGTTTTAATATGAAGGCTCGTGCTAAGGAGAATTTGATGGAGGGAATCCTAGATGACCTGAGAGAGCAATGGCTGAAACCCTTAATGTCACGGTAAAGAGATTTCATGAAATTTCCACTTATTGAGTTTTCCACAAATCCATCACGTTTTAAAGTATAATCTGTCATAGAGAAGCTCCTTTTTTTTTTTAAAGTGTTTCAAACGTTTTGTCATAGCGTATTGATTGTCAGAATTGACACGAATTCTAGATCTTATAATAAATGAAAACTTATTTAATCTATCTAGATCGTGAGAACCTCGGTGATATCAAATAGAATAGAACTGGAAAACTGTAAGCAAACGCATCAGAGGTCATGGGTCACGTGACACAGTGATTATTGACAGTAGTCAAATAAACGCTTTTGTTGTAATTTAATAGACACTGACTTTATCCATTACTTTTGAATCATCTTTTTATGTTAGTAATTAAATTAAAATCACTTCTATATTGTGTGCACAAAATTGTTCAAGATTCTGTGATTTATTGTGATATATTTAATAATTATATGGGGTAAACGTAGCAACGTATGTGTGGTGCTCCAGGAAAACCCAAATTTGGACCAATCCAGAGTACCAAGTTTTCGTACTTCATTTTAAACAGCTATCTTTTTTGAACATTCTTCCAATATCTCTATCAGTTTTTGGGCTATGGCTTCTCAAGATGGTAGATATTAATAATTAGAAACTGAGAAAATGGCCATTTTGAGTTAGCCTTTACCTATTATCGCCTTGAGATGAGGTGTTTTAAACATCACAATAGAGCATTTACGGGTAGTTTTTTAAACATAATATTTATACAGAAGAAAGATAAAAGGTTGACAAAAGAAATTGTGACTTTATCTAAATGTTCACGTAAGACCCAATATTTGACTTGAACTAGCTTTTTTTTAAAACAGTGAACTTCGTCTTCCGGTGGGTTTTCCTAGAGTACCACTCATATATAGTGAGATTGAACTTTGCTTGTGACGTACAAACTTTACTTATAACTTGAAATTGTATTGAGTCAAATGTTATGTGCACAAAATACACAATCTTGAGTTTTCATTAGATTTCATGGCTAAGATTGTCCTTCTCACAGTATTATAGCAAATAAACAGAAATACGGATTGGAACATATCGTTAGTGCCTATAAAATGTTTTCGATATATTTTACTCATCAGCAAATATAGGGGGCATAAGGTTTCTTTGTCATCATCTTTGGTATTTCTCTGGTTTCTTTACTTTTGAATACTTTCTCCTTTTCTGAATCCATGCAAAAATCAAAAGCCAGGGTGAGGCTATGTTAAAATCATAATTCATCAAAATTTAAAATCATCAAAAAGTCAGCATTGATGAAAATATTTCGTATTATATTTGATTTGTCCAGTTTTTGGTTTAAGTTTTGATTTTGTTTCTTTTTCCCCTTCCTATAAGACTTGAATCTGAAGTGAAGAAATCCAAAAGCGTTGATACTGAACTGGATGAATTACAGAGCACCTTGGAGCACGCAGAGCAAGACATGGCTAAACTGAAAAGCGATTCCAGTCAACAGAACCCGTCTCATGGCAGCAAAGGCAGGATGAACAAAAAAATTGGAGAAATTAAACTGATAGAGCAAAAGTTAGCTGCAAAAAAGACAGAAAAGCAGGATCACATTGACATTATGGAAGCCATAGAGGCGGAAATGGAACAGATTTTAAAGGAAGAGGAAGAAAAGCCGTTGCCAGATTTCAACCCAGATACGGTGGACTGGATGAAAATAGCCAGGATGCGCTTTGGAAGCAAGACGTCTTGGGTAGATATCAGGAAAGCCTGGGAACACGTTCTGAACCCTTCCTTGAACCAGAATGAATGGACGAAGGAGGAGGAGATCACTTTGAGGAGATTGGTGACAAAATATCCATCTGGCCAATGGGACCTTATCGCCAGTAAATTGGGGGTAAGCTTTGAGGCTTTCATTCCTAAGAGATTTTCTTATTTCTGATTTATTTGCACATAATTAAACAGCAGTGCTTAGGATAAAATTGTTCAAAGTTAACAAATTTTGACAGTGAATTCTTGAAATAGACAATTGTATTTCCACTAAGTTTATTGGCAGGCAAAAGGCAAAACTCCCGGTGTGTTATTGTTAGTTCGTAGACTTCATGTCGAGATCTAATCAATGTGCTAAGAACTTTCATATCGTAAACTAAAACCTGCAAAACTGTCCACTGATCTGGTAAAAGTAATTCTCGTCTTTCATTTGACATCAAATCTAGACCAATACTACTAGAACTAGATAAATTACGGGATTCTTCCGATTGCCAGACATTGGGTTTAACCCCCGGGGCTACGTGTGATGACTTCCAAGCTTTTTTAATGTTTTAAAGATTTGTATACAGGGATCATAAAGGTCTTAGATTGCTGGGGAAAAGTCTTGAATTTATGGAGTACACATCTTGAAAATTTACACAAAACTTATGGAAAGTCTTGAATTTTGTCTCCGATGGTCATTATCACATTTGAGGCCAATTCATAATGAAATAGCTTTACTTTTGTAGGAACCATAATAATAGTGATAATAATAATGCAGGTGTCTGTCATCCACTTAAGAAAGAGCTCGATGATGCTTTACTCAATACATACGTATAACGAGTTATGAAGCAACAAGGACATAACATTTACTTTATACAATTCCTTTAACAAATGCTACCTATCGAGAAATTACATTTTCTAGATAAGGTTCAGGCGTACTTATATAATTTTATTAATTAGACATAATCTTCAGCCAGAGATCAGTTTTGTTTAGTTCGGATAAGAAAGTTTGAATTTCAACTTAGTGTTGAATATATGTGACTAAGTCTAATCCTCACACAATATTTCAGATCTTAAATTTTTTTCCACATTTTGACGGAGTCTTGAATAAATTTTTGATTTTGTCGAGCCAAAAGTGATAAACCCTGATATTTTTAGAAGTAGATTTCTACAAACATTTTATAAATGTGTAAACAACATCAATCATTTGTTCATCCTCGGTGATTCTCTGTTCTGATTAGTTCTTCTGGTGTCCTTTCTCACACTACTTTTGATTTTCTCTAAAAAAAAATTGGATGTAACTAATTTTCCTTTCTAATGACGTGATCTCCTCATGTAATATCCACAGACAAGGCGCACGCCGTTCATGTGCTTTCATCATTATCAGAGTTGCATGAATAAAGAATTTAAGACCCGTCCTTGGACAGCAGAGGAGGACCAACACTTGATGGCAGTCACGGATAGAATGAAAAAAGCAGCCACTTTTTTCAGTTGGAGGAAGGTCTCAGCCCTCATAGAATCCCGTAGCTCTTTGGAGTGTATGAAGCGCAGTATGCACCTCGACTCAGGTTTAAATCATGGCAGGTGGTCACGAGAAGAGGATGCTCGTCTTTTAGCAGGGGTGGAATTAATGGGAAAATGCTGGAGGAAGATCGCTCTGTACATGGAGCATCGCGGTCCTAAACAGTGCAAAGACAGGTACCAGAATATTCTTGATCCAGAGATCAACTTTGCTTTCTTCAGTTATGACGAGGACAAGAAATTGCTATTATTGCGAAAGGATGGTATGACTTGGTCTATGATTGCCAAACAGTTTCCCGGCAGAACTCCTAACATGCTTGCCCTTCGCTACAATCTTCTACAAAATTGGAGAAGGGAGGGAAGATGGTTGTCAGAGCAGAAAGTAAGTGTAGCTTTTTACCTGAAAATGTAACCAGTTTGTTCTACTCATGAATTCTTATCGTGTAAACTGCCAAACTTGAAATAACGCTTTGCTAAATGGTAGAACTAATCTAGTTTTCAAATTCAAATTGATGTGGCCAGGATGATTTGGGATGAAAAAATAGGAATTACGTCTGCATCTAATCTTTCGTTCGTTATTTCTTGCATTCTACCTATTTAGATAACATTAATGAATTGATAAATGTTTTATGTCCCAACAAAGTCTACGTTTGAAATATAACCATTTTATTCTCCAGAAACCAAAAATGCTTCGGAAAATTAGCGAGCAATGTTTAGTTTATGGAGCTCCCCTTTTCTAGAATTTTTTGCCGTATGGTGTCAGGTGCATTCATTGATTGCAGTAGTAGTATTATAGTTGTGGGCACTTTCCGTCTTGACAGACAATCTGGTGACATGTTCAGACCTCCCTGGTATTACAGAAAATCTGTAATCATTACAGAAAACCCGTCGAAGACACACCAAATTACAGAATTACAAAAATTGCCAATAAAACACAGATTTTTTGAGATAAATAAAATTTGACTATAGGATCACTTTGTATCTAGCCTACTTTAGACTGGTATTTTAGACTTGTTTCCATCGAACCAACATTCAAGATGCCATAGTTTAGACATCCAGATCTCCATGTAGGCCTAGAATCTTTATAAAATTAAACATTGAATCTTTGAAGAAAAGAAAAGTGTCACAAGCGCTTAAAGTTCTAAAACAACTTTCATTATTTACGCAACCATTATATTAATTTTTAATTTTTTGTGAAGTAGCTGCCTCATTACAGATATTTCTGTCAAATTACAAAAAAATTATGAATTCATTACAGAATTTTGAATCCCTAACTAGGGAGGTCTGCCAATCGTTAGTAAGGCATTCTTAATTCACATTTGGAAATCTTGGCATCTATGCAATTGGTCCCTAACACATTTAAACCTTCGGTATTGCAATACGAAATTTGAAATATATTCAGCTTTTAAATGGTTTATGAAATTTGATTTCTCCCTAATTTATTTTTCCACGTAAAATTGTTTTATTTATCAACAAAGTATCTTATCTCTCCCGCTGTCTTCTTGATTACTTGGATCACATTG
Organism: Aegires albopunctatus; assembly: GCA_032466395.1. Classification (NCBI taxonomy): domain Eukaryota; kingdom Metazoa; phylum Mollusca; class Gastropoda; order Nudibranchia; family Aegiretidae; genus Aegires; species Aegires albopunctatus. The sequence goes on along the minus strand of JASKDV010034197.1, from coordinate 4,863 downwards.
TCGTTCTCATTCATACTACAGTGGGAGTTGCATACAACGAAGTTGCCAGGCCCAGTGCTACTATTTTGTTGTGTAAGACTTTCGTTAAATGCGACATGGCCAATGCAAGCCCAAAATCAGGGAGAGGTCACCTCCTGTGAAAATTATATTGGTTAGCTCCCCTTAGAAGGCATAGTGCTCATGTGAGTCTGCCCTACGTTGCATCCCATTGCCGTTTTACATTCGTTTTATTTTGTTGTTGTTTTTTCTTTGTTTTTTTTGTTTTTTTATGTATTTCATTTATTGGAGCGTGAAGGGAAGGGGCTGGCATCGCATCTTAATGTAAAGGCCTATTGCTAGAACCTCACCCCTCGCTCCTGTCTTTTGTTTAAAGGCAAAGGGTCCCGCTCGCAATGCATCCCATGTAAACCCAAAGCAAGGCGAACTGCGGAGTGCACTGTCTGGCGCTTCACCAAGGACCGTCGGTACGAACACACACACTCACAACTTCGCCACGTCTATAGCTTAGGCTGTGAGAGAACACGTGCATTCACACATAAGACTACAAGACACACAATAGGCCTACTCACTAAGAAAGGAGTCATCTTTGATGTTACTACATGTATTGCCAATTGTTACACATGGCCTAGTGAGTGTACAAAAACACACATAGACTCTTGGCACAAACGAAACAGGCCCACTCAGGAGTGGGATTTGAGTTCATCCTGATTGACTTCGTTGAATGAGACTTTACGTTTGGTGGGGCTTCGTTGAAAGTGACTTTTTATACAAAGAGATATAAGAGAAGAAAATGGGGATTACTATTCATTTAATATTTAATTGAAGCCGACTGTTCGTTCAGTCCGACTTCGTTGAATGCTGCATGCACTGTATTTTCTTTTATTGAAGATTAATCTCTTAAGATCTCACATAGAAAATCAAAGTCACAATTGAACAATAATTTCATTGTGTGTAAATTAATGAACTTTGAAAATCAATAATAAGAAGCAATTCTTTAATCAATAGATTATTTTAAAAGTAGAAGGAATAAAATGTAATCATGCAGGCATTTCCTTTGTAATGTTTTATGTATTTAATTACTATTTGTTGTAATATGATGTAAATCATGGTGATATATCTTAAAATGTGCAGTATAATATTCAACTCTTATACTTTAAAAATAACAGGCACTTTTTCTTCTTAGTTTAATTTTTTCTTTTTGTAAGCATCTTGCTTGCTTGATCACACTTATATTTACTATTACAATTCAATATCACAATTATCGCCATGATTAAAGTAAGTAATTATTATTATTAACTCTGGCCCTTTTGTTGTAATAGACGTTGCTAGGTGCAATATTTCCCCTGTATTTGCGCTGTAAATCCTTAGTAAAACTCATGTGACGTAATACGCCAAAAAAAAAATTGAACGATCATGAATTATGGGAAATGTAATATTGCACGATCATGAATTATGGGATGGGTGAAAATAACACAAATTTCTTAATTAAATACATGTGACGTAAATCGCATGGTTATATTGCATTATCGTTTCGACTTCCTTCCTGTAAACATGCCCTCTTTCTAGTATAGTAATAAGCCTAACTTTCTCACGGTCTAATACAGGGACTACTTTTGACCCCAGCAGACTATACTTGTGACATACATGTAGTTTAAAAGTGACTGACCAGTCAACGACTAAGGCTAACTAATTATTATCCATTATTTATTCGTATTTCTACAAAATTATTTCTCATTATTATCATTTATTTACAAATAATAATGATAGCTGATTTTATCTTTCTGTCTAGATCTATTTCATGGACCAAGATTTAGAGAAGGCAAAGCCTGCTGTCACTGATCAATGAAGTTTTTGTACTTAGTTAACTTAGTCAGCCTGTTGGCTAGGACTAGATCTAGATTTAGATTTGACGTGAGGATCATGATCAGGATTGTTAAAAAGAAATAAAGAACACTAGATCTACCATATCAATAATTTCAAAATAGCAAGTGATAGCAGGCTTCTATGATCTCTAATAAATTCTTGTTACAGTCTAGATCTAGACAGACAGAAGGATCAGCTATTTTGTAAATATAACAACTTTAATCAGGCTTAGATCTAGATCTTATGTAGCCTACCCCAGTGACTCAGTTGGTCCAGTGGCATAAAGTCCAATTTTGAGATAATTTTATTTTCGTTGAGCCAAATACATGCAATTTGTTCTTTAAGTTTAGACATGGAAACAAACCGTTGCTTATTTTTATTTGTTTTTCTTGGCTAGACTACTAGATCTAGCCATCTAGATCTATGCCTACTACTAGATCTTCTGATTCTGACACCACCACAATAAGAAGCTTTTCTTCAACTAGATTCTACATCGAACGGTCTATTCACAATGTCAAATCAGCCTCACTATTTTCATGATCAACATTCAATGGATACTTGTTTCACTTTAATATTACTGACGTGACACAAGAAATGATAAGTGAATCTAGATGATTTTGTTCAGTGCAGTCGCCATTTTTGACAACCTTTATTGTTTGCGTGTCGCAATGATTTCTGTTTACAAATTCATTTATAATTTTTCTCTGCATTTGAATAGATTTAGACCTATTGGTTTGTTAAATTATGAATGTAATAGTTTTTTTATCGTCACTCTTTTCAGCCATATTCTCAATTTTCAAGCGCAGTTTTCATCTGAGAAAAAGAGTATAATAAAACAATTATTGAATGAGATGGCATTATATTGGTATGCGGGTGAAATCAGCCGAGCTAGCGAAGCTGATATTCGGCCCTTGTGCCAATATGCCGTAATCCCATCTCCTTCAATAATTGTATAGTATCACTGTTATTATCATCATTACCATCTTCATCCTCATCATCATCATCATTATTATTATTATTATATATTATTGTCATTATTATTGACATTTAGGAGATTGCTATTTCTGCAGCAGTTGCAACACTTATGTGGCACTTATACATATTGCAAAGGTACCAATCATAATCCATTGTGTATATATATGAAATTCTCAATTCATAAAACCTTTTGAATTTTGATTCTGATCCTTAACTCTTGTGCCTATCAATTCTGTTATCCTGTTTAAATTATTTAGTATTACAGTTACAGTGTCCATGTAGAATGTATTGACTAGTCTGCGTTTGTCGGTTTTCTTGTTTCATTAGGATTATTTTCATCTAGAAATAAAAAGACCGCCTTCTGATTTGATAATAATATCACTATAAAATATAGTTGTTGTTTTTTTTTTTATTTCACAAATTTGTTTCTTGTTTTACCAAAATTTTAATTTCATTGCAATGTTCCGGTGTTGGTCATTTAATCCTTTTCATTGTCGCTGGGTTTTATTTTCAATTTGTAATTTTTGCTTTAAAGTTTTGATGACAATAAGTATGCCGCATCTCTTAACATATTTTGAGAATTAGAATTTTTCTTTGATTTACATTATTGTAATGATGTAATTGCATTATTAGTAGCATTCTGGCCGAGTGATTAGCGAGACTGCCTTTCCATGGAATGTTTGAATCCCACTGGTGTTTTGTCCAACGTTGATACCTTGGGAAAATATTTTAGTACTTTTTCCTCACCATGCTCAGGTGTGAAAAGAGTACAGAGGGGTAAGATGGCCTAGTGAATAGTGGCATTGCACTTGCACAGTGACCTGGGGATCTCGGGTTCAAGCCCCATTTCGGCATCTTGTTTTACCTTGGGCAAGATAGTTCACCCCTGCTGCCCACCTGCAGCGTTGCACTGCTGTTCATGCCTAGATTATGTCGGTCTTTCCCCGACATAGACCCTTGAGAAAATTTTCCCTTAGGGATAAATAAAGGGAATTTTATCTTTTACTTTTATCTTTATCTTATTATAAACTGATAGGTGTACTATTCAATAATTGATCAAAAGGCTAATTTTTAAAAAAATCTACTAGGTCTGCTTCTTATAATTTTGAGAAATGTGAAAAATTCTTACAGTACTGAATTGAAAGATTTATCTTCTTAGCCTACTACTTTGAGCTTTCTCTTCACTATTGCCTTGATTGCTTTAATTATTAGTTGATTTTTTTAAACGACAGTGTTTTTAAAAAAGATAAAGCAACTAGTTGTTCCCTTGCCAGATATTTTTGCTTGCATGTGTTGTATAATTCTTTTGATATATTATTTCTTACAACTCAAAACAAAACTTTTAAAAGATATTATTCACGAAAAGTGTTATATTACGCATTAGTGTATAATTGTTCCTTATAGTTGACAAAAACCTGTAATTTTTATTCTTTTTATAAGATTTTCCTTTCCAAGATACAACATGTTTGTTATGAGCTTTATTATGTCTAGCTTGTAAATATAGTGTATAGCCAGTTTTGCTTTTACTGCATTCTTCCATTGTACTAAGTGAGCAATATAATATAATATATAATTGCTATACAAAGTAAACGTTAAGTTTAAGATAGCCAGCACAGTAGGCTACATATCTTAACTGTTATGGAGTTGTTTTACATTTTATTTCTGTTCTTTGTATTATTAGTAGTACTTGTACTCGTTATTCTTATTTCATGCATTTAGTATTTTGATTCTACTCACATTTTTCTCATAAGTAATCATAAGTAATTCATTCTTCCTTTTTTAAAAAATCCCATTCTCTTACTTCATTAATAAAATGTTTATTCAAGATGTTTAAAATGAGATAATAAATTAAGAAATGTAAAAATCATGCGTTGTCCCCGTGTGGTTCCCGGGGGTAAAGAATAGGGCCAACGCTTCTCCATGTGCGGGTCGTAAGAGGCGACCAGGAAACGGGAGCTTCTTCTCCCATCTGTCCTCTATCTTCTGTCTATCAGGCTGTTTTGTCCCCTCAGAGGAGGGAGGAGG
>JASKDV010034086.1:0-16148 GCA_032466395.1 Aegires albopunctatus | reverse complement strand
CACTCACACATATTCCTCAATACGATTCACCGCCACCCCACCCCCACCCCACCCACAACCAACAACCCCCCCCCTTCTAGCCTAGGACCAGTCACAGACTAACTCTTTAATCTGTGCGACCAGTATGATAGAGGGCGTTGCCTAGGACCTATGAAAATCCTTTGTTGAAGAAGTCTGAAAAAAAAAACCTGTAATCGATCCATAAAATATAAAATATCGAATCTGGTTTACTTTTCTGGATGTGCGCTGCGTATCCCTACAAGCTACATAATATCTTGGCTAGATCTATGTGATTTAATTTTCTATCCCTTTTTTTAAATGAATCGTCATGTTTCTAAGTCTGTAAAATTGCTGTAATTTCAATGAATCAAAATAAATCCACACGGTTTTACTCCACATTGGACAGGACAATGTGAAACACAAATTAAAACACCACAACCAGGCTCTTGTTAAAGAATGTCATAAATGAAATAAATAAACAAAATTCCCTTTATTGTTCCCAAGGAGGACATTTTTCTTTCGGGTCTATTCCAAGGAAAACCAATTTGTAGTAAAGCCCATCTTAGGTGTAGGCCCAAAGAAATAGCCTTCTTAATATTCCATTTTGGGTAGGCCTTCTTCTACATTTAAGCCCATAGTGTCTCACTCTCGATATTATCTCAAGAAATAAGAAATTCGCTTCCTGCCTTGTTTCGTATTCGTCTCTGTTGATGTTATTGACATGCTCACAAATTTTAATGCTCACAAAATCCTTGGCTATGCCTTCTCGAAACGTCATTGTTAGTCTGTCCTATCTAATTGTTGGGTAGATACTATTATCTTTGTTAAAATTACTGTTGTATTTTGATTCACTTATCGGAACATTATTTTTAAGGATAAAAATAATTCACAGACTATGTTTTTTCTTTTGGTGACTAACAAACGAAGCAAGTACCAGGTACCTGCAAACTGCAACACATTCCAAAAATTTGGCGTATCGATATCAAGGATCGTTATTGAAAAATAGATTAATTTGCATTCGATGCCATTCGCTTCGCGCCAACTACGAACAATACACTAAAAGGCGCTTTCCTCTTTTATATTTCTTATTTTAGATTTAATTTACTTTTTCTTGATTTTATCGGCTTTCATGTACATCTGTAGAATATAATTGAAATGTTACGTTTAAAATTCTGCCTTTTTTTCTAAAAGAAGTGCGCCCATACAGATCTGATATTTTTTAGATCTCTCGAGATCCTACAGTCGGACCTCGGACTTCGGACAAACTGGTGGACCCGACTGCTGTTAGATTACGTGAATCATAGGCTATTAGATCTAGAATCTAGATCTCTAAGCCTAGATCATCAGATGTCGACAACAAAATTGGACCGAAGCTAAATACTTCATTCCTCTTTCTCACAATGGAAGAAAACCACCATCCGGCTAAAAAACTTAAGCAAGGTTTGTAGACTTCTCTAGATCGAGGATATTATGTATGGTTTGTTCAGTTTTCATGTGATCAATAGAATCATTAATTACTTGCCACTGAGTCAGTGTTATTAAAAATAGGTTGGGTTGGATGTAGATCTAAAATATAGATCTCTAGTCAATGTACCCCAAGTGACAGCCTGATTTTCAGCTTACTAGATATATCATCTAGATCTAGATTCTAGATCTAGACTTCTAGATTCTAAATCTAGATATCTAGATCTAGATTCTAGATTCTACTTTTATATTGTTCATCGATCTTTAACTCTTTATCTTCGGCGAGCTGCTATCAACAACTTGGTTTGTTATCATTCTACGACAGGCTCTGTTAAACGGCTTTTATAGCATGATTTTCGGTAAATGCTGTAAATATGACCTGATTTTACAGTTAAGAGTTTCAACACCATTTTTCATTGAGAAATGTTGACTTGTTTACGTTTTATTTTCATCGTTTTCAACTCAGGTGTTTTGTTTTTAAGTAGCCTAATGGCGAGTGGGCGTAGGCCAACACGCATATACTGCTGAGCAGGCACTATTTTCTTTTACCCAGTTGGACTCTGAGTTAGATGAAAACCCTTCAAGTGATAGATTTTTATCCAGTGATAGTGAAGCTGAAAGTATCAGGAGCTCATCATCTGCTCATAGATCTAGATCTCCTAGCCCAGGGGACATCGACGTGAACCAGCCTTCTACTTCTAGGGCTACTGCTAGAACTATCTTCTCCAGCACCAAATTTATTTCACCAGAACACTCAATGTGAATCAGAAAAATTTCCCTCGTGAAATAAAAAATAAAAATCTCAGACTGAAGCATCAGGAGATAAAATGGTTCCTAAACGATGTTTCATCTATCCTGTGTGTTGCTTGGCGTGATAAGAAGGCTAAAAATGTGCTTCTTGTGTCAAGCAATGCTACAGCAACCAATATTGTGAACAAATCAATCAATGCTGCACGAATCCTAGAAGACATAATAAACGCAGAACAAAAACATGTATTCGTTCTCATTCAATGTAAATCACCCACCTCTTCTTCTTATGGAAGACAATCATTGTCAACATCACTATAGTTTTTGGAGTCATGGTTGAAACCACTGTGATATACAATCGCGACTAAGAATTCTTGGGTCTTCCGTTTTCTTTGTGGCACCCAATGCTACAATGATTGATAGCCTTTATAATTGTACTTTTGATAAAACGCTTTCCTTTCTAATTTGTTGAATTAATAGTGACACAATGTAAATTCCCTTTGCCTCAATTGTTATCATGTTTTGTTTTTCAGCAACGCTGTCATTTTTTAAGGAAAACAAAGAAAAGTCTATTTTAAAGGCTGCGCCCCTTTCAAGCCAAGGAAAAAAGAGAAGGAACTCAAACAATTCTGAATCTCCAAGCAAGTCTATCAAACTCTCAAAGTCGTTTAAAGTTCTCAAAGATACAGATGCTCCTAACGTCCACAGTGTTTCAACAACCAACCTCAAAGATAAAGATGATGACGTTCAAGAAGTTAGTTCTAGTTCAGAGGCTGAGCACTCTGTTCCAGTCAAATCAAATAACGACAGAAACTGTTTGATAGAACGTTTTGTGAAAAAGGTCCCAAACGATGGTCAACAGGAAATATCCTCTACTAATAATGAGCTGGACATTGTACGGAATAAAATTGCAGACTGTGATAAGGAAAGTGTAGAAGATGCGGATGAGGATTCAGTTTTAGTCTTGAGTGGAGATGATGTTGATACTGGTAATAAGAAGCTATCAAATAAATATGGTGAATCTGTTAGTGATGGCTGTTATGCTCAGAGAAAAATGGAATCACTTCAGTCAACTCAAGACACATTCGTGACTGAAAAAGATTCTGAGAGTGAAGGGCAGAATGTTTCATTGAATCTGTCAATCGATTCTGATATCAGTCACAATCAGAGCACTGCTGATGAAGAAAATGAGAAAGTTCTGGACGCGTCACACCTTGATAATTGTAAAGTAGACATCCTAACTTCAACTCCTTTGAAAACTGTAGCATCTTCTCAGGAGAAATCTGAGGCCACCCCTGTGCAGTCCCTTTCACAAAGTCCTGTAACTCCTGCCACGTCGTCTGCTAAAAAGAGGGGAAGACAGGTATGCTTTTAAGTCAAGTCTTTTTTTCTTTTTTTTTTTAAACATTTTGCTAAGACTATTACTGCATTGCGCTCGAGGACTTCCAGCCTATAAACAGGGCTGCCAGATGTCCATCGATCCACGGAAATCTGTGGATTTGGAAATTTTAGGTGTTCTGTCCGTGGATCGGCCAAAAAATGTCTATCGTCCGTGGGCCCGGCGGTCAGACATTGATCCGTGGCCCGGTTCATTCGATTTTCCGTCTGTTTGGCCGGTCCCTAGACAATCAATTAAGGAGTACAAGACGCGCATCCAGAATCTATGAATTCTAGAAATCAGTCTAGATCTAGATAAATTTGGGGAAAAGGATGGAGAGGTAGTAGGCCTCTATACTATAGACCTAGATTCTGCTGCCGAGGAACATTAAAAAAAAGGACTAATTTTCTAAATAATTTTTTTTTTTAATGGGGTAGGAAAGTCCGTACAGATAGAGAGGGGGGTGGGGGCTATGGATTGCAGGTGAAGCTGTCAAAAATAACTATGTGAACACTTCGATTTCAGGCAATGATTAATAATAGTGTTATATTTATATATGCGCTATTGTAATTGTAGGCCTATGCATGGGAGTTTGTGCAAACAGGCTTCATACAAGACTTTTAAACTTTATTAATCATCTACTAAGTATTTAACTTTACATTGACATCTTAATTTTCCACTTGACATGCACTTCCTTTTCTTCAATATTCTACTTTTCACCTTATTTTTTCTATGAAAGTATTTTTTTGTCTGAGATAGGTTGGAAAATCTGCAGGGAATGTAGTTTATAAATAAAAAATCCTGATATATCTGTTCCTTCACATCTTATCAGGATATATTGTTTGCTCAATATGTCTTTTGTAAATTAGTATGTATATTGACTTTTTTAAAATCAATGTTGTGGGACATATCTCAGTAAGGGTCAGATGTTTTAAATACATGTATTAAATGCTTCTTTTGGAAATTTATCACACGAATGAGGCATTTTTTAAGATTTACTAACTATACAATACATACAGATATATTAAGATATCATTATTATGATGAATTTTAATATTGGTTGACTGTTTCTGGCAGTATGTACATTCATTAGCATCTGGTTTGTATCAACGAAAAAAAATCAGTGGATTTTGTGAAAAGTGAGTTGCAGCCCTGTATAAATAAAAATTGTATCCCCTTAACATTTGAAGCATGCCTTATAATCATTGTGAAGGGCTTAGAGTAGAATAGTATATTTCTATTATCAATTTTATTATTGAATATATCAATACAAATGAAAACTTGAAATTTTTATTTATTTGTTTTTTATTACTTTTTTTGTTCATAATAATGGTTGCATAGGTTGATTTAACAAAACAAGCAGAGAAAGAAGCCATGAAAGAAAAGCTGAAGAGGGAGAAAGAGTCTGCAAGACTTGAGAGGAAACGTAAACTGGATGAAGCTAAATATGAGAAAGAAAAGGCTAAAATAGAGAAACAGGTAAAGCAAAATTTTATATTTTTATTCATTATGACCTACATAAACGAAGTAATTGACAATCCCCCCTGGATAAATATAGGGATTCTTATTTGTTTTTAAGTTATCTGTGACCATTGTCTTTACTTAGTAAGGGTGTAGTCAGAGCAAGTCGCTTAACATATATGCCTTTTATATATTATATCATTAACTATACTATAATAAAACCTCGGTTGAACGTTTCATTCAAAGGAAAATCATGTGATCAATGATAATTCCTTACTCTGTGATGATACATGCTTCCTCAAGACCTTTACAATCTTCATACCGCTTGCCAATATTAAGTCAGAGAAGGGGTCCAGTTAAAGCTGTTCTATTCACGTTGAAATTTAGTAATGAGATTATCGAGTCTCAATACTATGGGAAACACATTGTAAAAATGGTTTTTAATTAATGTCCCCAAAATAGTCCGTCGCATCCACAGGTACATTTTAACCGAGTACGTTGTAGACCAGGTGAATTATGAAGAACAAACAATTTGGGGACTTAGAAAATGTTACCTTGCATCCTAGTGTACGCTATGTACCGGGTACGTTAAAACGGGGTATCACTGTATTTTCCATATATCTTTTTAATCAAATAACTGGCTGTATGACAGTTCTCCACTGTAGAGTAGGATACCTGTCAATGGGTGATGAAATGAAAGGCATAAATAATATATTTAAATATATCACACAACAAAATGAAAATCTGACTTCAGCCTTCGTTTTCTTTTTTGTATAGAAGGTAGTGAACCATTTTCTAAATTTCATATATCAAAAAAGTGTATATTATATGGGAGAAGTATGTATTCTCCTTCATCACTGTTTGGATCATTGAAGATGAACAGGTTTGATTTCAATTAATCTATCTATAACCTTTTTATTTCTGTCTGTCTGCAGGAAGCAAAGGAGAAAGCAAAGCAAATTTTGAAGGAGAAGCAGGAACAAGAGAGACTTGAAAAAGAGAAGATAAAAGAGGAGGAGAGAAAGAAAAAAGAAGAGGACAGATTACGTAAAGAAGAGGAGAAACAAAAGAAGCTTGCTGCTCTTGAGTGAGTTAATTATTCTCTCCAAATCTATATATATATATCCCACATGCTTCAAATTCACTCGCTGCATTTGTTCCAATCATTGCTCTGAGGAGAAAAATATAATAAAAATCAGCTACCAATTACCATTTTACATCTTCTAGTCTTGTCCAAATCTTAATGTGAATTTGTGCCTTGATATCCAGTTCTTACCTCAGCTCATTCTGTGGTGATAGTTATGGAATCTAAAGGGCTCTGCTCAATTTTCTACAAAACAAATATTGGGGGGAGGGAGGGGTTACCAAGTCCCTATACAAAGGATTTTTGGGTGTTTTTTTTTTTAATTTAATGACTGAGATAGATTAAGTGCCATTTTAATCTTGTATTTCAATGTTTTTCTTCCATCCTGTTACTTAGATTGAAGCAGGATGAGAAAAAGAAAAAGGAAGAAGAAAAGAGGCGCAAAGAGGAGGAAAGGTTAAAGGAAGAGGAATTAAAGGTAGATTTTTATAAGGTGGATAGCCCTCAGCTTTGGATTAAAGAAAGTGATCAAATAACTATATTTTGATACTAAAATATATGTAGATTGTTTGTGGCTTTATTCTTAAATATGATATGTAATCATATTATATAGGGAACTTAGACGACGACTGCTACCACCAAATCCTACCATCTGCAATAGCTTATATTCCTCTCCACAACAATTAAAGAATACAGCAAAATATCACAACCTGGCATTGGCTGCTGAAAAAGGACGACGTCCAGCAGCTGGGGATCAGTAAAGTAAAGTATTATATAGGGATGTTTTTGAATAAGATTTTTGGATCAATATACAATGAAAGCCTCTTACTTCGAATACCTTGAGAATTGGTGAAAACTTCGAATTATGTGACTTCATTTACAAAACCAAGAAAAGGGGGCCCCTTTGCAGCAGACTAAAAAAAGATCAAAAGATTCAGATTTGCTACAAATATTCAAGAAGAATAGTGTAACCGCTTAAAGGTGCGGTGAGAGGAAAAAGTATTGATCAATTTCTAGCTTGGCCCAACCTTCAGTTTATCCCCACATTATTTATTAGACATATGCTAGAGCAAGAGCAACGGCGGTCCAAGATGACTATAAATCATTGCCAGTGACGCTGATGGCCTTGCCACTAATCCTGTTATAGTCTCTCCCCTCCTATACCTCACCTTATATTCCATACAATTGTGATTACCTGTACTTAGCATAAGGTGGCACTGTGATTGGCAGCCAGTCATGAAAGAAACTTAAAATTAGTTTCTATTTTCACAAAGTTGCCATTTTTCCTTCCAATTAAGCATATTGACTGGTTATCATTTGAAATTACCAGTCCGAAGTTAACAAAACAAAAGTGGTGAGGGAAACGATTTCACTCCTTGCTTACTGCCAGTTAGGTGGTTTCCACGTTATTGTTTACATTTTCCAATGATACACTTCTATTAATTTTTCTTTTCACTTTTAGAGCAAACAAGCAGAGAAAGTGAAGAATGCTTTTAAAAGTTTTTTCTTCAAGCAGACCGAGGGTGCCTCTAAAATGACAACAGTAAGCGATGTATAGAGCTTTTTCTAATCGTATTCGCTCTAATATAAGCCCCGTCCCTAATAGAACTCTCCCAGCCACCCACCATTTTTCCATGCCATATACACAAGAAAAACAACATTGTAGGCCTACCAGTAAATCATAACAAAACTAGTTATAATTTATATATGCCTACCCAGACCTGCACGTTTTCCGACAATCGTGGCCCGATCGATCTTCTTTGCTCACATATATGCCTAGAGTCTCTAATTTGCCGATTGACACAGTCAGAAAGTGGACAGTTTTGTTTTCCGACGTCAGAGTAGTTATAGTAGTTCAGACTGCAGGGTCGGAATTCCGACGGAAGTAGTTCAGAAAAATGCCAATACGATTAACGATGAAGTTGTGCCTTCGCGCATGCACAGTGTTATTTTCCTGTGCCGCCATTATTCAATGAATAGACATCGTTCTGTCCTGTGAATGCAATTTTCCAGTCTACATCATAGATCTACATTTTCTACCGTATAGTTTACATTTATATCACCATGCCTGAACAATTTTTAGATCGACCAGCAGGTCTCAAAGCCATTGAAAATGATGTTCGGAATAAGTTTCGATGGAATTGGTTAGAATCTAGATCTAGATCTAGAGGGAAAATATTGCAATCAAGACTTTCTCTCGGATAATGTGTTAGAAACTTTCTGCAATCAGGTCAGTAAGTGATTGTAATAGATTCTAGATCTAGATCTATACGAGTTATTTCTTTGAATTCCAGTAAAGTGATATCATTAAGTAATTGATGTAGAATCTACACAATATAGAGATCTAGATATATGCAATTTAGATAATTTATGGCCATGATATGATGCTATCGTATTTATGCCAACATAGTCTTAAACTAAACTTATTGCTGGTAAAACAGCAAATACTTGTACATTTGATGAGGGAAAGTGCAGAGAAAAAAGTTAAGACAATCCAATGAAGGATCACATGCAGGTCTGGCCTACCTTACACCAATTTGAAAAGCGAGGCACAGTGATAACAATGACAAAGCTAACGGGACACAACGATCGCTAACTACACACTATGCACCCATACACAGTCATTTCTCACTCCTCTCTTGCTATGCGGTATCAACATATCACAGTATTCACACACCTATTCACTACACATTAACAATAACAATTAATAATGAAAACACTGACAAGACGATCAGTATCCACTGACTGAGAGTGAGACCCAATACTTTTCACACCTGTGCGTTCATTAAGAGTTTCCGTGAAGAGTATCAGGTTTCATTTTAAATCAGTGGATTAAAAAAAGCACTACATACCATGCGCCCGCTAACTAAACCACAAACACAACATTCATGTTATCCGTAGTAGTAGAAAAGCAGATTACGATTATTATTGTCTGAGTCTGCAATACGTGATTGATAGCTTACCAGCCTCACAGGCAAAAAACTTTAAAAAGTCCTATCTGTCTTTGTCCCGTCTTAAGTTGCACCAGGTCTATTAATAGAACCCACTTCAATTGTGGGCGATTGTGCTCTATGTAGTTACTGTGAACCTTCCATCTAAACTGTCATTTTTGATACCCTATTACGTTTCCCCCTTCATCGTTTATTAGAGCAAATACCGTAGGCTTATTTTCATTTTCTTTTCACTCTATCCAGGATTTTATTTCTTTGCTTATACACATAATTTACAGGTCCCATTGATTCATTTTATTTATTTTTTAAATTTTAGTTCAATTGTTGATAAGTATAGCTTTCCCCATGTTTCTTGAAACCCAATTATTATGTTAACCTGGTATGACAGATATTCACCTCAGAATCCAGTATTGGGGGAGAAAAGAACTGTGGTGTCTTAGAAGTCAAAGAAATTTAATGGTTATCACTCATGCCCATAATTTATGTCATGTTTGGCGATGTTTTGATATCTTTGGGTTTGTTTTTTTTTTAATGAAATGATTTATTTGCTTAGGGGGGGGGGGGGGTTGGGTTTTTTTTACTACATATATGTATCAGGTGAGAACGAATGGGCTTCATGCTACTCCCTCCATCAACATACATGTAGTGTATGTATACATAATAAATACATGTATCAGGTGAATACGAATGGGCTTCTTCCCATACAGCTAAAAATGCTAATGCAACTTTGACTTGAGTCTGGTGAGTTATTGACAGTTGGCTTTCTATGATTTATCAAGAGTAAGAATAAGACAATGGTTTCTAATCATCTCATTTATAGTACATGTGTAATATGAACAGTATTGGTCATTCTATTTAATTGGCAAGTTAGATTAGGTTAAAAAGGACATTAGAAGACCAGGATGGGAGAGGGGGTGGGGGTGCATTCACATTAAACTTTCTTATCAACCGTCTTCCCCAAATATGATTAATACGAGAATTATGTTTTTCCTGGTTAGAAATATTGAAAGGGAGCTTCCCCTTCTGTCAGGTAGATTTTGATCTGTGTGAATGAGTCACTATAAACTATAATTTTCATCATCATCAGCATGCAAAATCTCACCTTTCTGTGGAAATAGTCATCATATGCTCATCTATGATGCGAGCTCAAAATAATAGAAAGATTATCCTTGCGCTATCTCTCAGTTATTCTTCTTTGATCTTGCTTGCCTGCTTTGCCCAATCCAGTGAAGCAGGGTTCTGGGGGCTGTGGCCAGTCAGCCAACCTTTTGTGTCTAGCTTGTTTCATGACTGGGTGACTGCATTAATTATAATGCATAAACTTCGGTCAACCTTTTCTTTAGCTGACTCTGATCAAAGGGTGATTGTGCATATCTTATCTCTTAGCGGTGTTTGAAATTGATATTTCTTTGTGTTGCTTATGATCTTACTAGGTTCTTTGACTGAGTTTGTGAACCATGTAGATTCTTAAGGGTCAATTTATTTTTTAGGAAAAAACTATGTATTTACGAAGTAACAGGTTTTTAGGCAAATCAGTTTCTTAGAATGGAAGGTGGGTAACAAATGTTCGATACCGGTATATATTATTTTATATAAGTTCCATTTCATCTTTTTTGGCATGAGAATGTTTGATATGGGGTGCTTTTGGTATATTTACATCTTCTGAATTAATTATCTACTTCAGCCTACAAAGAATTCCTCAAGCATATTCATCCCCTTTGAACTAAAGAAGGACATGCATTTGGCACCCACCCTAAGATGTGATCCCCTCAGTGTTGAAAGAAAGAGCCATCTTGATAAGTTTTTGGCTGAAGAACAGGTCTGTATGTATGGCATTTTTCTTTATCATTAATTGGATTTTATTGTATTTTGCACTCTGGTTATGAAATAATTGAAGCCAAAAAATGCTTTCATTCAATGAGTGACACAGGGCCCTAGTCCTTTTTTTGTTTGTTGAGGCTTTTGCTCGTCCAACCATTTCTTTTCTTTCCATGCATGCAATTGATTGAATTGGTAATTTGAAACATGTTTGTTTCAAGTTGTACTGTATAGTGAATTATTAAAGTGATGCAATATATGAATTAATGAAGTGATAAATGTCTTGTTAGACCTATTATTTATTCTCATTTTTATAGGATGTGAACATGGATGATAACTACCTGATTCAACTTAAAAATGATAATTATAAGCCCATCCGTACTGGAAGAATTTTGAGAAAGTAAGTCATTTAGGATTTTATCTGATGGTGGCCACACATGTGTTGTTGAATTAACTTGTTAGATTTTTTAACAAAGGGTAGTAACGTGCCCAACAACATACAGTGCAAGCCAGTAGTTGGAATGCCGCTTAATTGGAACGATTCGTCTGGGACTTAAAAGCCACTTTTCTCAAGTACTGACGCACTGACAAGATCTTACTGCTTATTGCCGGTTACTTGATTAACACTTGAAGAAAATGGTGTAAAGAACCTTTTCCAAGTACTCAACTTGTACTACTATAAGGTTTTGAACATCATGTTATTTGATCTTTACAAGATGCCACACAATTATGCAACTTAAAACATATCACGGGCATAATAGATATGCGACCATCACTTCTACACGCTGGGCACTGCATATAAACATACTACTGGTATCAATTAAGTTGTTCTAATCATAGGCAGTGCTTTTCCAATTAAGCGGCTTACCCTGTATATGGTTGCTTAATTTCCAACAGGAATCCACAACCAGCTGATGAGATGGATCTTGAAATCATTCATGACAGCGAAGCGTTGAAGAAAGTTTTTCACAGAGTCAAGCTGCTACAGTTTCACACTGATCACAGGCCTCCTTATTATGGAACTTGGAGAAAGAAAACATCTCTTTCTGTCCGAAATCCATTTAAAAAAGATGAGGTTTGTCTGATTTATCTTATCTCTCTAAAGTGATGTCTTTTGTTTTGTTCTCTTTTTTATATTTACTATTATGTAAAATGTTAGTTAAGCATTATAAATGTTGGACATGATTGTTTAAATTTGGGTGCAACATTAAAACTTCATGCTAATACTTCTGAACCATAAAATCATTTGTTTTCTTAGACTTGTGGGCACACTGGCACATTTCTTTCTCTCCTTATCTGGACTACTGCTTTCTTTTGATTTTTTCACCCTAAGTGATGACTCTAATATTTGTAATTAATGAAGATAATTTGTAATGAAAGCTGATGTAAACAACGATGGTGGGCAGGATGAATTTAGGTAAGTTTGTCAGATTTTATTCTGTTTGAATGTAAGATGGGAGTTATCTTTGTATTTCTTCATTGATTTTAATAGGACATGTTTGATTATGAGATAGACAGCGATGATGAATGGGAAGAAGAAGAACCAGGAGAAAGCTTGTCATGCTCTGATGTGAGTAATCCAAATTGTTCTTTTCTGTTTTTTCTTTTTAGAATTTTAATATCATATATATTATATATCTAGTTATGCTTGCATTAGACATTATGATATTGCCAATTCTTAAAACACCTCTATTTAAATTTGATGCTTTCTGGGTCGCTTTCTGGCATGTTTAGCAGTTTATGTAACTCAGATCTTTAATTCTTCAGACAATTGTCTGCTTTCAGAGAATTTTATATCTCAGTCTTTCCCCCACCTGACGTGCTCAGACCTTTGATGAAATAAACAAAGCCACCACAAATGCCAACAGGTCTTAAATCATCACACTTAATGATACGAATGCATACCAATACAAACACTTAATCTTGACCAGGGAGATAATAACTATACCCTCATATTGGTGTCAAATACACTATTATCAGTATGAACGTACATTTTCAAAATATAAATTCTTAGACCGACAGTTAATGTAAATCCTTCACTTCAATTGTTTCCAACTATACTTTGAGTCAGAGTCAGAAGATTATCATGTAAAGGTGCATCTAAGATAATAGGAAGCAAAGTTTATTTACGAAAATGAAACTTCTGCACAGCACAATATTTTGTGTAGAAAAGTAGTATTCTTTTTTCTTAAGGCGTTTTGATTGAATTGTTACTTTTGACGTTTGTGATAAAATAGGAAAGTGGAAAGAGTAGAAAATTGTTATTCAATGATTATCATATTTCAGTACTGTTGGTAGCATTTTAAGTGGGGATTTCCAGATTAGGTCTGGATTCTTAGTTTCATTAATTTTGTTTTCAACAAAAGAGTGGGGTAAATGGCTACTATTTCAGTGATGTGTGAGATAAGTAATAGCCAGGAGTGAAATTTAGCTAAATCAATACTTGATATTAATGATAGCAACTCCTAGGCTTCAAGTAAGTTAGATCAAATTTTATTGACCTCAAATTTCTATTTGTATCTTTTGGATCTGAAACATCTTTGACAGATCTAGTCCATAGACCTAAATCTTGTATTTCAATTTCAATGGATGCAGGTGGAGTAAAATTAGAATATATATCCACACACTATTTCAGTTACTTATTAAGGATACCAGTATTCTTTTTAGGCAAATGCTTTCCCTTCCCCCTGATCCAAATCTTGTTCATACATATATCAGTATGTAAACTAAAAATTAATAGACAACATTGATTTTATGAAGGGTTTGAGGAAGGGATAGAAATCAGTAAGAATATTCATAAGTGACTGAATAAGGACAATGCCATAATTCTGGGGATGATCAGTGGGGGGTTTATCAATGATCAATGATTTTCAGACAATTTATTGAGGGTCATGTACAGGTCTGGTAACAAAATGAAAAAAATTAAAATTAAAATGCTTGAACTTAAGTCATTGTCATAGTATCAGACATAATGCAAGATAATTAATGTCAAATGTAATCAATGCCTGTTCGATTAATGAGTGTGTGATATTAGATGCATATTAAACATTGTGTTTATGATCAGATATTCTCTCTATAATTTCAGGGTGAAGATGATAAGGAAGAAAATGAAGATGAGGAGGAGGATGGTTGGATGGTACCCCATGGCTATTTATCGGAAGATGAAGGGTGCAATGAAGATGATGAGGTAGAGAGTATGACATTAAGTTTAATTAATTATTTATTTGTGTTTAATTTAACATTGATAACTCTTGTGATTCTGTCAGGCTTGAAAACTAAACCTCTATTACAAACTGTTGCTCAGCCAGAAACCTATCTAAGCTGCTTCATTGTCGGTTTTCTTGATTTTGATCGGATTTAATGCAGCTATCAAAGCATCAGTAGATAATAATTGTTCTTTGATGTACATAAAATTGTTTAATCACCTTTTTGTTCTGGTTTTGTGGTGATAAAAGGCCATTTTCATCCCCATAAACCAGACCACTGTCATGAACACAGCAGTGCAAGCATAGTTCTTCAAGGTCTGCAAAACCTGCACACTCATAGTGCCATCCGGTTGGCTAATCTAGCATGCACTAGTGTGGGCATAGCGCTTCTCGGTATAACATGCATTTTCTTAACTGCCTTGGGAAATGAGAATCTGACTAGAATTTTGTCAATATACTAGAAGAAAGTGGATTTCATTAGCAGTCTTGCCAACTTTCTTGATCTCATCCATTACACATTATTTTATGATCGACTATGTTGATTTAGAGGCTAACTCTTTGTTGTGAATTGTGCATTGTTGTTCATCATTCAATAGATCTATGAAGAAATGAAAACCTGTGTTGAAATTTAGCTCTAATGTGGGCCGGGGATGTTTGATAGACCTTATCTTATTGATTCTGATCTCATTTTTAAGAGACTCTTTGGTTGAAGAATGTTTTTCCCTATTTTGGCGAGGCAATTCAGTGCCATCATAGAGTTGGTGGGTTCATTCCCCTCTGCATCACTGGATTTTTTTTTCTTCTGTTTATTTCCTTTGTATCATGTCTGTGTTTCTCTGGGTTATTTCATGTGCTTGACTAATTGCAAGCCAATCGTATCGGCGGTTTTGTTTTGCCATTTTGTGCCACCTGGTTTGGTTGACAAAATATCACATTGGGGCCTAATTTTCATATTATATTTCACCAAATAACTTGAAAATTGATTATGTTGTACTTCAAACATTTTTTTTTTTTTAAAAGACCAGCACAAAACTGGCTAAATGTAGGCAGTTTAGTGACAGCGCGCCGCTGACTGTGAAATCGGCTGCAGCGGGCCCGTTCATTTTTGTGATCGGGATTTGCGTTGTTTCTAAAACACCCTTTCAATTCACACTAATTTCGTTTCGTTCAATTCATCTTTTTGTCACTTCCGATACATGATTTTAATCGGAAGGAAGCAGTCTTCAAAATGGCGGATTCCTTTTTGCTCTTGAATCGATAGTTTGGGAGATTTTCACTGTTGAAAATGAGGTAAGTTTCATCACCATATTTCTTAAAAACTACTGAATGTATTTTTTTCGTACTTTCTATACTTTAAGTTCATGTGTTTGCGTTTGATTTGAGCTTTAAATCGTTTTGCTGGATACAATCGCATACGAGTTGTTGCATCCGCAAAACCACACTGTCCACGGCTTCGGACTTTACTTCGAGCCACGCTATAAATAGATCTATGGTCAATGGTTTCGAGTGGCGAGTAACAAAGGAATGACGGCATGATCTATAAATAGATATGATCCGAAACCCGGATGACGGATTTCATGTCTCCAATGATAACATCATAGAAGTCGTTGCAAGTATTCACTGTGCCTTTAATCTTTATATTTTATAGGAAATATGGCAAGAATTTGAATTTCTACAAGTATTGTTTTAATTTAAAGCACACTCTTTGGATATTATGTCTAAGTTATAAGGTTATTTCGATGGTTGTTTCTTTTGGACTGGCCATTGGAGTTCAAAGGTCACTCCATTGTTTACATTGGAGACCTATCGGATACTCGAAATCTAGATCTACCTTCTCGTTAGTAGAGTAGTAGTAGTATTACTGGTATGATGAGGCCTTGTTCAAGAATTCTTTAGAATTTTTCTTAGTGGTGTAGTAATTTCTCAATAATATTGAACTCATTTTATCCCTTGCAAGTCTAAACCCTCTCTCTCTCTCTCTCTCTCTCTCTCTCTCTCTCTCTCTCTCTCTCTCTCTCTCTCTCTCTCTCTCTCTCTCT
>JASKDV010033976.1:0-16151 GCA_032466395.1 Aegires albopunctatus | reverse complement strand
TTCAAATGTTTTATCCATGTCAATTTGTAATTCTATGTATCATGTTTTGTTTACACTATTATTGTCAAAGCGCTTAGTGCTTTTTTGTATAAGCGCTATACAAATCTTTATTATTATTATTATTATTATTATTATTAGATCTATCTAGAATCTAGACAGTTTAAAGCCAATATCTTGAATCCACACGTGAAAAACCATAAGCCAGACACAAATTTTACACCAAACTGTAGTTTATCTGTTTCTAGTTATAGGATTCTTCTAACCAATGGTTACCGGAAAAACGATAGCTCAATCAGGCCTTAGGCCTATGTAAACAAACGCCTCCTTTCGTGTGAAGCATGACTGTGATTGAATAAAAGAGCTAATAGATCTAATTTTCTCTGTTTGTTATTGTATTGTAGATCTAGATCTAATATCCAAAACATGAAATATGGAATAACGCAGTAAAGATCATTTCTTATTTTAAAATTAGTTGCAAAGAGGAATTTCAAGCTCATATCATTCAATTGTAACTTGCAAACCTTTATCCAAGGATTCAATGATTCAACGAGATGTGAAAGTAGAAGGGGCGGAAACCGGTAACATCTTGAAGAATAAAAATAGTAACGATGTCATGTGATTTTACTTGAACCAATCAAAGAATACAAATAGCGGCCATCTTACAAGGACCACTTCCTCTTTCCATTCTCACAAGACTACCTGAAGCTGCCGGTGTAGTTAAAACCGAAATACTAAATATGATTCTACTGGAAACCAACAATCGGATAATACAAGAAACATTGACATTCAAATTAAAGAATGCTCTCGATGGGTAATTAACAAACTTTTAAATTGTCTCTTGTGAAATAGATCTAATCTAGATCTATGTCTTTCTCACATGCTATCCTTAGCGTTTCCGGTAATGTTCCTCAATGTTGAGAGCGGTAACGCCTATTTTCACTTCCTTATTTTCGCTATTGATAATGAATGCCATTCTAATTCTTTTCTGGTTCCTTCATCGGAATGTTTCTTTTAAATACGAGTCACCCCTAAGAAATTAAATGATCTTCTTTGCATTTAATGGACAAAATTGACATAGATCTAGATCTAGTCTAGTGGGCGTGTACATATGCCTCACAATCCATCTAGATTCTAGATCTAGAGATCAGTATGAATCCAGAACTGTGTTGAAGCCAAAATTGATTTAGATACGAATCTAGATCTAATAAGTTTTCTGTTTTGGTTAAGATCTAGAACCATTATCAAAACTTTGTAGGGTATATAATAATTGAGCAGATTTTCACCATGGGCCATAGGGAATTGCAAATAATATTGGTTAGGAGTAAAGATTGGGTTTTAACATGAAGTGCTTCCCACATTGAAGGATTTGCTTCCCTTTCTTACATCAAATCATTTGTATATGGTCATTTGGAATGTTACAAGTAAAGAGTGACTAAGTTTTATTATATCATGCACCTCTACCTAATGTCTAAATGTTATAATAAAGAGGATAATATGGATCTGACCTGGAAAACGATGATAGGCCTATATATATATATATATATATGACTCAATATAAGATCTATCTAGATTTTCTAGATCTAGATGTTATCATATTCTTCTTTTCTTTTACACTCTCTTTACTAAACCACAAAAAGTAGAAAAAGAATAGAGCTGTCTTTACAAAATAAACCTACCGTTTGCTCTATTATAAGCCCCATCTGTAATAGAACCCCCCCCCTTTCCCTTCCCTTCCTCTCCTCCCGAGCCACCACCATTTTTCCCTATGCCATACTCAAGATTGGAGAAGGCCTACAGTAATTTAAAAATACAATGTAGGCTTACCGGTAAATCATTTTAACTAGATCTATATCTAAATCTAGTTAAAGCTAACGAGACAAAATGATTGCTAACTACACACTATGCACCCATACACAGGCATTTCTCACTTCTCTTGCCATGTGATATCAACACGTCATCACAGTATTCACACACACCTATTCACTACAACAGTTAATAATGAATACACTGACAAGACGAGCAGGATCCATAAACTGAGAGTGAAACCCGATACTTTTCACACCTGCGTGTTCATTAAAAATTTCTGTGAACGCATGGTGTAAAGAGTCTCGGGTTTCATTTTCAGTTAGTGTATAAAAAAAGGCGCTACATTCCATGCGTCTGCTAACACAGTATGCCAATATTATTATTATCATCATTTGTCTGAGTCTGCAAACGCATAGCATCCAGCATCACGGCCTTGAAAATAAATAAAAAAGAAAACCCTGTGCCGAGTCTTATCTCTCTTTGTCCCCATCTAAGTTGCATCAGGTCTATAAATAGAACCCACTTCAATTGGGGGCGACCATGCTCTATGAAGTTCCGTGAATCCTCTATTAGATCTAAACTGTCATTTTTTATACCCTATTACAAGCCTCTCACCCCCTCCTTTATATTCACGCCCCCGCGGCGTTTATTAGAATCAATACGGTAAGTCCATTTTACTCGAACCTGATAAATTTACATTTCAATTTCAAGACCTTCTACTTTACTGGCTACCCTATTAACTCCTCTATTCTTTGATAAATTTTATCTCTCTCCTGTCATCATCGCTTCATAACAGTCATCCAAACTACTGAATTCTTTAAAAGCTGAATTTTTCCATCATAATTCGTACTTGT
Organism: Aegires albopunctatus; assembly: GCA_032466395.1. Lineage (NCBI taxonomy): Eukaryota > Metazoa > Mollusca > Gastropoda > Nudibranchia > Aegiretidae > Aegires > Aegires albopunctatus. Next base: position 13,491 of record JASKDV010033976.1, on the reverse strand, counting down.
CCCTAGATTGTTTAGGACCACATTTTAAGATGAAATGAGAAATTGGTTTTGTGCATATATTTTGTATTTTTATATCAATAACATCAATTTATTCGTTTACATTCACAACTCTATATTGATGACTTGATTTGTCTGAAAGTATTAATTGTTTGCACATTCTATTTCACGGTATGGTGGCTGAACAGATTTATAAAGTGACGAACTCTCAATCGAAGTGTTGCGTGTACGTCTCATAAAGGAGTTGATATAATGTTTTGAGGGGTTTTCTTTATCCTTAATTTACATATATATATATATATATATATATATATATATATATATATATATATATTCTTAAAAAATTTGTATTGGTGGGGCTGTTTTTGATGCTGACTCTAGGTGATGGTTGAAATTAAAAGACTAAATTTTTATTTGGGAATACAACGTTGGAATTTATGTTTCGTTTATAAATTATAAGTTGAATAGCAAAGTAATAATATTCACTATATATGCAGTTTCCCAACATTTCCTCCCCAATTCAATATTCACCATTGCTGTCTTCTCCATTCCTTGCTTACAAATACAATACGTGTGTATCAAATTCAAATTCATGGAGAGCAATGGAAGTTCAGCTTGTCATTGGCTAATTTTGTAAAATATCAGTCTATAACATCTTTGGTACTGGTGGACCTTACACACACTACCAAATAACTGTTACATTCTCTTTTCTTCTGTGAAATAGTCTATGCATCTAGAATGGCAAAGCCTGAACTAGTTTTGTATCTTGGAAAGCTGTTGTGAAAACAGACAACTTTATAATATTTATAGATAGAGATATGTGTCAAGATATAAGTCTCCTGAGGGATGCAAATTCCAAGCCATGAGATCTTGTTCACATCACGACAAATATAAACATTTAGAGAACTTTCTTAATTTGAAATCTTTTAAATATAGTTTCTCATTTTTGAACATAATTGAGTTTTCTGTTTAAAGATTTACTTTTCTTTTAGGATTGGGGTTCTATATAAATCATTATAATGGTAGATTATGTCTTGCTGCATTCAAAGTTTCTTGGGTTATATATTTGACATCAGAGAGCACTTTTGTAAGAAGATGGTCAAGCATTTTATAAAGGGCCCTTATGAAAAGCAAATTTTAAACTGTATCTTTGCTTTGATAAATTCTAACTTATTTAAAAATCATTTACTAGGAAAAATGTGTCCTAATGGAAAGCAAAGATGACATTCAATAATCTGCATTTATTTTATATTTGCTCCTCATTCAATTTATCATGTTTTTGTTTTTTTACAGGGGTAAGCCAGACAGTGTTGATATCACAGTTGCAGGTAATATTATTTGGTTCATTTTCTTTTGCCTTTAAAGGGATTTCTAGATTGAAATCATGCTTTGGTTTTGTTGTGGGGTTGTTTGTTTCCATTTTTTTTTCCTTGTGTTTTTTTTTTTTATGTTTTTCATCTTCATTATATTTTAAAACCACTTTAGGTAAAATATTTCTCAAAATTGCATTATCCTCCCCTTGCAATAATAAGTTATTTTTTATTCATGGTTTAATCACAACAAAATTCATATGAAAATATTATTATGATTGGAAAAGTATTGTCTTTGCAAAAGCTATTCAAAGTGTTTTTCCTTCTATTTTTTTTTTTGTTTAGACTTTGATGGGGTTCTCTATCACATGTCAAATCCAGATGGAAACAAAAGTAAGATTATGGTAAGAAATCCTCAAAGTTTTTATTTTTTAATTAAGCAAAGTTAGACTGGGATAGACACAGCAGAGCAGAGTATATTTTCATAACCATGATTATTTCTTTCTGTTTGGGGGATCTTTTCATTTAGCAACTAAATTTGAGAATGGCATTGGATATATAAGTATATGAAACTATGTATGATTTTCCTTGTCTTAATGTTACACTATATTTTTTGTATTTTAGTCCTTCTCAGGTGCAGGCACTATATAATATATTATACATTAAATAATAAAAAGCCTAATTAAATCTTCTGCACTTTTATTCAAGATTTCAAAAGAAAATGTTTTTATTGATATGCCAAGCTATTTCATTTTTATAGTTTGATATTGGGAAATGGATGACAGAATGAAACTTTATGAAACACGAGATTTATATAGATTTTTCGTGCCTATTTACTTTCTTTCTTTGCTTTATATTTTTTTATTTTGTTCTCCCTTTCAGGTCAGCATCACTTTGAAATTTTACAAAGAACTTCAACAACATGGTGCTGACGAGGTAAGGTTTTATTAATTAAAAATTTTGTCTCCATTTCTTACCCTCCCTCCATTCCTCTCTCTCTCTCATTTTACTGTGGCTGACTATTCTCTATCAAGTCAATATGAAGCAAAATTACTCTTCAGCTGATCACAGTAATTTCTGATTATTTTTACTTTCAAAATGTCCAAAATGCTTTTCTAAAGTTTTCTTCTTATTATATAAAATGTTTAGCAATACATTATGTTGTATTATGTTGCACATTTTAACCAATGCCAGTTTGTCACAGTTTATTACTTTCAAGCTCAGTGATTCCATTTCAGTTTTCACGCCTTGGTGGGATGAGGAGAAATGTGTTAACTCTTTAAGTACGCAGCCTGGTGTTAACTGGGTGTTGATTAAATTATTACTAGGCAAAAGGACGGTAAATTCTGTTAGCAAGAATCAAATTCTAAGAAGCATGGTAAAAGCTGGGGAAGCGTTGAAAATCAAAGAGGTCCTCTATTTCGTCTTATTATTGCCTTAAGAGGCATCCTTCTTACTTATAACATCTTCTTATTAGTTTCTAAATGACCAACCAATCAAATAACACCAAATTACAACTTTGCTAGCAGATAAAGAGTGCTAAGTCCTATTGGAGACAGACTATAAATCTTAGAGGTTCCATGTGTATTTTGCAAGGCAGTCTAGGAAAGCCCTGATATCACCAAAGTAGTGGGCATGGGTAAATTCAATTCAATACAACAACAACAACAAATAAATAAAGTGTGTTATAGGAGGAGGGAGAATTTTGTTATTGCTCTTCCTCCGTGTGCCCAAATGCTTAGTGAAGACAGTAGTGCTCTGCCTTTGATCACTATGTATGCAGTGCAAATACTACTCATTATCGTTTATCACATTCTTAATCGTGATGTAAATGAACATTGATCTATTCCTTTTTTTAGACTTGCATATTTTAAACCTATATATCTTATTTATAAATCATAAAGCATGCTTCTTAAACCTTTCAGAATTTCCTCCATACGACAGACCATAAAACCACCATTATAAAAAGTTGTGGGATACTTATGTTTTTGGTGGGGTTTTTTAAAAACATTTAGCCACAAAAAAGCATTCATTCAACACAAACTCAAAATCATAACAAACCTCAGCTGATCAACCTGGAAACCTCATGCATTGCATATGCCGTCAGATCTGATCAGTGCATCTTGTGGGTAGACATCGTAGGCTTGTTAACTATGTTAGCTTCAGGAAGAAAGAGAGCCTTTCCATTCAATGCTTCAGATCAAACTCAAGCAAACATCAACTCAATTTACAAGACAGACATACTCTTAGTGATTTCATTGCAAAACGGAGACCCTCTAATTCTCTCATAATAATCAACAGTTTGCATTCTTGTAATGTTAGGATAAAATTCTATAAATTTTTATGATCTTTTCCATTTTGTTATGCTTAAACTATTGCCATGAAATTGAAGTTGTCATGTAAAATGTGAACATTTGTTGTCGTGGTTAAAGTTGTTGGGGTTATTTCGTTTTTGTTTTTGTTTTTTGTCAAAGGTTGAAAATTGATGTTTTTTCATTTCTGTTTTTTTTTCCATTCAGCTTATCAAAAGAGAATATAGCTCTGTCTTAACGACTCCAGAACAAGGTGCATTTTTTTTTTATCGTGATAAGTATTTAAATATCAGCTGGGCAATGCAAGATAGATAACATGAAATGAGAACAATTTTAAAAGATATTGTAAAGTACTGTATTGCCTTTCATCAGATTCTTGCAAAAGTGTCCATTGAATTGAGATAAAATCAGTATTACTTTAGAACATTCAATTTGAATATTAAATTCTTAAATTGATATTTTCATGATTGCTATTTACTGTCAAGACGTATGTCTGCAATGATAAGGAATTAGTAACAAAACATTTGACCCCTTTTAAAATACTGACAAGGGCTTTTTTTTTTAATTGAAATATAAAGCTGCTAATGCTACCCATTTTATTTTTATTTTCCACTTTAGAGTTATAATTTGAATTTCTACATTTATTTCTTCCCTACTCACTTTTCTCTCCACAGGCTATGATGTCTCCATCCTTTTTGACTTAGAAAATGTCCCAGATAACTGGCAGGAGCTGGTTCAGAAAGCTAGTATGCTAAAAAGAAATTGTTTTGCATCTGTCTTTGAGAAATATTTCCAGTACCAGGAAAAGGGAAGTGAAGGAAATACTAGAGCCGTCATCAATTACAGAGATGATGAATCAATGTAAGCATGAGTTTATGATTCATCTATAATTAATAAAATTTCTTAAAGTTGGTAGTTTGCCATCATTCAGGAAGAATTATTGTAAATTTGTCAATCGTCTGCATATTGAAAACTTCATTCATGATGTGTATTTATAAAAGAACCATTTGTATATAAATAGTGCTTAATTTGACATTGAACAGAATATTTCTTCTAGATAAGTTTATCGATTCTGTACAGCAGTTTATATCTTCTTTAAATATTGAAATTCAACTACTTGATGCCATTAATATGTGATGAAATCAAAGGAAAATATACCTTCATATTTTTATGTCTATCAGATTTGATAGATTTTATCATGAATAAGGATGGTAGTCTCAAATGAAGTAGCTTATATAGACAAGTAGTTAATGAATTACGCTAATTTTTACCAAAGACAGGAAGTTGAAAGATTCATTCAACAGAATAATATCCTTCATTTTCAGGTATGTTGAGGCTAAAAAAGACAGAGTGACTGTGATTTTCAGCACCATTTTTAAGGATGATGATGATATCATTATAGGCAAAGTTTTTATGCAGGTCGTGACTCAAGATATTTTATATATTCTATTTTATAGTAGTCTTTAACTCTCCATTTGATGTTTGTTTTTTGGTTTTTATTTCGTAGTTTATAAGAAAAAGTGACAAATAGTTTTGTTTCTTTATCAATGTTTATTTTATAAAATGGGATCTCCAACTCAGACTCTCTTTTCTCATTTAACATGACAGTTTCCATCATTTGTCAGCCTTAGGAATACTATGAAGATAACTGATATGTTTTTTTCTCTGCAGGAATTCAAAGAAGGGCGAAGAAAATACCAACAAGCACCTCAAGTTCTATTCAGTCACAAAGAGCCCCCTCAAGAACTCCAAGACACAGATGCTCGTACTGGAGAAAACATAGGTTACATTACTTTTGGTAGGTAGACAAATATCCCATTTTTTAATATCAGTCTGATTGCTGTGATCTTTAAAAGAATATGTGTTCCCTGACGGGCTCTTTTAATGAACCAACAGAAAAAAATATTCAAAAATTCAGGTTTTAAGATTTTGGATTTATATTTCTCTTACATTTTTTCTTAAACAACTGTTTTAAAAGTACAGTTAAATCCGCTTATATCGACATGCTTTGGGAAGTGGATTTGATGTCGAAATATAAAAATACAAAGCCAAAGAAGGAAAAACAAGGGGAGGTCAGAGGTAAAAAGACAACATTATTTTTTAACTTGATTGTAAACCTGTCTATCTTCTATGACGTGCAGCGAGAGAATGAACATGAAGCTGAGATGTAGGCCTACACAACTACACAGTCATGTCATGTAGATCTAACCTGGTTTCTTTGTGATGATGAGCAAATAAGAGGGGAGGGGTTTTGGGACTACTGGTCTCTTGCTAACAACATGAGCCGCACACTACACACAAGCGCAAACTTTGCTACACGCATGCTCGTAAGGCCTGTTATGGCCGCTTGTTGAGCAAAGGGGAATGGCGAGGTGCTGATCACGGCACTTGCCAGCGACGGAATGGAATGGGGTGGGGGTGATGCACATGGCGCAAGATGCGTACATCTATGAGGCGCTGTATTGTGTGGGGTAAGACTTTATGTAGCCTATTATACACTGTGTACATGGCTTATTAAAGCCTGGTGTGTCCATATACTTGGCGGGTATGCGGGCTCATAAAGAACTAATGTGTTGACCGTTAGCAGGACATTTTCCGCCATTTAAAATGATTTATAAAAGATATATGTTTGTGGTATTCACCATGTACCCATAGGAAGCATGTCGATAAAACGGAGTGAGCCGAAAATAAAGTCGATATAAGAGAAGTTATTAAATAATGATATTGAAGGAAAAACTCTGTAACTGGAAAATATGTCGATACAAGTGGATTATATGTATAGGACCTATTTTGTCTCATGTCATATATTTTTTCCCCTCTAGTTCAATTATTTCTGGTTTTTCTAGTAACTTCCCTTTCAATTTAATTTCCCAATATTCAGTTCTGTTCCCAAGACATACCAACAAGAAGGCAAGAGACAACACCATCGACCTTATCCATATGTTGCGTGATTACCTCCATTATCATATAAAATGTTCAAAGGTGGGATATTTCATATGAAGCAAAGTTTTGAAATCTGAAAAATTCAATGGTGTATTTCATGGCTGTGTAAAGATAGGCAGTGGAATGAAAATTTCAAACTTGGGATATTTCCTCTAATTTAGTATCATCTGAAGCAGCTGATTACAATGCTTTTTGAATATTGCATTTATCTCTATTTGTTCAAAAGTTATGAATTCTTTAATGAATATTTTTCGAGGTTAAAAGAGATCATTTTTACTATAGGAAATTTGTGACCATTTTTGGGGCAGCTTTTATGCTTTTGAACATAACTTTTCCAATAATGGTCAGATTTACATAAAGTTTGCACCAAAATGTTTTGTATCATATCACCTCTATATGGCACTTAAAGTAGGCATTTTAGCGGAGTGGTTTGTGACATATAAATGTAGAAAGTAATATTTTAGGGTTTATTATTATGGTTTGAAACAGAAGGTGGTAGATCGTAAAGTCAAAATGATCATATTTTGAAGACTAATGAAAATAAAAGCAAAATTCAAAAAGTGGAATATTCAGTTAACCAACGCCATTAATTCTAAGCAATGAAAGTATTGAACTAACAACCTGATTGCTGCAAATAATTTATTGAAAATCTGTTTTTTAACGGGTTGTGTCTCTACCAACCCAGAAGAGTTGGTACTGGTACAGCTTGCAAGAAATAGGCTACATTGGATTGCAATTAAACAGCAGGCTGTGTAGTTCATCATAGTCTCTATCTTGATATTCCAGGTTCACAACCTTAGTAAGGAGTGTTCTGAGAAAATAAAATGAAAAAAGAAAAAAAAACATTAGGCCTATTGATTGATGATATTATGTTATGCATCAAAGTATGTAGGGCCGATATAGGACTAAGAATATTACATATAATTGCACATAAAATTATTTCCTCACAAAGATTAAAATCATAATTAATTACAACCCCAATAATTAGAGAAATTGAGAATTAAGTCAAATGTAGAAGATCATACCATGAAAGTATCGTGACAGTGATCTAGGCCTACATTATTTTCTGAATGACTTCATATTAGCTATCATAATTTGTAATAATATTCCTATAGCAGCAATGTGACATTAATTCTCTTTGTGGCATCTATCATCTATTGTCGAAACAAATGAGGGAAGAGAAAAAGAGAGAGAGAGAGCACCAAATAATCATGGTGACATGCCATAGAGATGAAGATCTAGCGTAATAACAAACCTTCACTAACTAGATCTAGTCTGATAACTATATTATAATAAAATAGACAAGACAAGTGGATGGTAATTTCGATATCTATCTCTCTATCACTATCAATAAACTAGGCCTAGCCTAGCACTCAGAAGATGACAATATCATGTGACAACCATGGTTTTTGGCTATTTTAAGACACTCGTGTCTTTTTATCACTCTTTGTGCACATGTTACAACTCGTGTGCGCATGATACAATTGTAACAAGTCTAGGCTTGAAATATACTAGAAGGGTTGATTAACAAGGCAGGAAAGTTTGAACAACACAAGGCAATAGGTTTTTAAAATATTTAGTGTTAAAACTACCCTATTTTTGATGTCAAATATCTACTGGTTCAATTCGATTGGAGACTCCGCCATTTTGAAGTGCTCTTCAAGCTGATTATAATGATTTATTGGAAGTTGGTCTCAACAGAAGAGAATGAAACGAAAGTCTTGATTCAAAAAGAGTACTCCCGGCGAGACCCTCGCGCCCGGTCACAAAAGGTCTACGGGAGAACGACGGCTGATTTCCTTGCGCCCGGTCACAAAAAGTCTACGGGGGTATGATGGCTGATTTCCTCGTGCCCGGTCACAAAAAGTCTACAGGGGGACAACGGCTGATTTCTCGGGTCAGCGGGCATTTCACTGAAGTACCTACTAAAGACACACACCTTTTAGCAACTTAACCATTTTAACCAACATTATTGCGCCATGCGGTCTTTTTATTTGGAACAACAGAGCTCTTTTGTTGATGCAAAGTATAGGGATGTCCTCTAAGAAATTAGTGTCCAGTTTAATAAGTGATAATGTTGCATTTCTGACCCCATCCTTCTCTCAGTCATAACCAGCCTTACAGTTACAAATTTTCATTTCTTGTAGATCCCATTTTCTTAATTTTAGAGCGCTGAGAAAAATTAAAGATAAGGAGAGTTGAATAAATCAATTGCTGGTTTTTTTATGACTTAGTTTAGAACAGACGCCTTTTATTTCATTGTTCAGGCCTACATTCATCAGAGCATGAGGGCAAAGACCTCAGATTTCTTGAAAGTATTGAACAGAGCCAGACCGGAAGTTAAAGACAAAGAGAAGAAAACAATTACGTGAGTAGATTTTGATTAAGAAATACATGAGCAAATTCATTGCTCAAAATATATATCAGTCTTCATTAAAAGGTAATTATATTCTTTCTTTGAGTAAATCACTTGTGTTTGGGATTCTTTTGTTCTATGGGTTGTTTTTCTTTGTAATTATTTATTTGTTTAATTCTTCCATCTAAAAGAAAGGAACCTAATATTAATATAATTTTTCTCCATCTCTCTATTGCTCTGCTTTAAAGTTGTGCACAACTGCATATTTCCACCTGATTTGTTATGAGCATTTTTACAGATTATCTTCCAACTTTTGGTAAAATGTTTTAGCAACTCCATTTAAACTACAAGTTAGTCTGGTTTTTTATTTTTTTTATAAATGTCCTCTTATGTCCTTTCTTTCTTTTGTTTTTTAAAGTCTTGCGATGCACTTATTTTTTCTCTTCACAGTGGGAAAACTTTCAGGCAAAATTAACTATTGTGTTGGAGGCGAAAATATTCCGCAGTGTGCTATTCTGAGTGTCTTCATCAGCATCATCTGCTTAGAACTTCATTATGGAATTATTGGATTAGTATAATACAGATGTCTGATATCAGTCTTGCATGTCTGTACGAGAATAACAACTAAAAATGGATACATAAGTAGATGAGAAATATGTCTCTCCAAGGCTAATTGTTTTGCTATTTATCAATCCAGTTGATTTTCACTCAATCTACTTTCTGTGGATCAACGATGGGATTTAATTTTTAAAGGTGGAACTTATGTGATAACTCTGTCAAGAATGTGCATTTGAGTCTTTTTTTAAGCCTGCCTTAAATAACAATTGAAAATATAATACTGATTATGATCCTATGTTTTGCTTTTCTTTGTTACCAAGTGCTGCTCTGTTTCATCAAGGCAAGCCATGATTCATATCCATCCTCTTTATAGTAAGGAATTTAGTTGATTGCTATCATCAGATGTTGTTGTTTTTTTTTACTTTATTTGGGGTTTTTTAGGTCAAGGTTAAAGGTACATTTGATGCTGAAGGAAAATCATACAATACCTGTCAATGAGTATTTTTGTGAATAGAGTCATTCTTACAGACCTATGCATTTCTTGAATTAATTTCTTAGGATGTCAATTGTTCCAAGTTTGAGGTGTACATCCTAACAAGACAATATATCATATATCTATAAATATAGACCCATATATAAATACATATATTTATATATATGACGTCTGATCTCTTGCTGAAATAGAAGATGAATTGCATTTTTCCAATGTGTTTATTTTTGACATGAAAGAAAGAGAGTGCATTATTTTTCATCTTTGAATGTGTATATGTATGTTCTTTTCTTTCTGTGTTGCCATTCAACAATTGTTTTTCATCAACGATTATAAAAGTTTTTTTGTTTTTAAGAATATGCGTGAAAATTATAATCGTAAATATTAATTTTGGTGAGAGAAGAATAACGATGAGAATAATATTGTTCTTTACTTGATTTAAAATGCAAGTCTTAGGATAAATTATTAATATAGGTTTTGGGCAATGATTGAAGATTTTGAACACATGTATAGTACTTTAGTATTGTTCAATATTTTGATTCTCTCGGTTTACTTTACTATTCTCTTTAGCCCGTTTATTTTTGTCTCAAACTTTGAGATGTAACAATTAAAGTCTTTCACGCTAAAATGTTTTGTTTGCTGTTCTTTTTTTGTTCTTTTTTCAATGTATTCTTCTACTCTTTCTTGTTCTAAGTTGGTTTATATGATGAAACCAGTGATTTGGTATGAATTTAGACTTTCAATCGTTGGGAAACTTCTATAATTGATACAATGTAAAAGGAAGTGCATGTACTGCTAGGAAAGGTTAAGTTAAACCACTGGCTTGATAATATGAAATTTTATGATTTTAAGATTTTATTTTCATGAGTTGTATCCTTACCCAAGTCATCTTATTAATTAGCAAAGATTAATCATGAAGAATATATCACTTCATATTTTATAATTTTGTTAAAATACAAGCTCAATGCTTCATTAGAAAAATATGAAACTATATTGTCACAGGTTTCTAACTCTTTACCGTATTTTTCAAGTGTATACATGTTTAATATCTACTCTCCTGTTTTACTCCAAGAGGTTTATTACATGTTGTTATGTTAGATATATTGTACCGCTCTCTTATCTTTGTTTTGTTTGTTGTTCTTTTTTTTTTTTCAATGTATTCTTCTACTCTTTCTTGTTCTAAGTTGGTTAATATGATGAAACTAGTGATTTGGTGTGAATAATTAGAGAGAGTGTATTGTTTAAGTAAACATTAGTGCCAATTACTGCTGTATTTTCCAATGAATGGATCGTCTTGAGAGACTGCAGAAGCAATCAAATGAAATATTGAATTATCTCAGGCTCATTTCATTCCTTTTTCTTACATAACGTATGTATGATTGAAATGTTACGCTTGGTTTATATGGGTTCGAGGGTGGAGAAATAAATATATACATATATTTCCACAGCTTTAAAATCTTGGTTCTATAGTTTGACAAAGGTTTTGTCCCAAGAGTGCACAAGAACTTTTCATAAATGACAAACATAATTTCTTTTGTTTGCTTCAGCTCTATTTTCAGATTATGCTTTTGCTTTTCTGTTACAAACTTGTATAATTTCTTTTCTTTAAACTTGAATTTCTGAATAAAGCCATGTTTAGCACTCACCTTACAGTCAAAGTAATAGCTGCTTGTCTCAACAGAGTCGCCTTCATAAATATTTTACTTGTGTTTTGTGACCGGATTGTCCCATATAATTATACTCTTTGCAAATATTAGAGTTGGGGGGGGGGGGGGGGGTATTTTTTTATGATGTTAAGTTTAGTTTCTAAGATATTTGTCATTGATCGATTTTTTAATTTGCTTTTTCTTCTTTCTTTTTATGCAAAATGGTAGGTTATCCTACTAAGCCTGAATTTAGTTTTCATTTTATGACCTATGTTTTGACTTCCAAATTGCTACATCTTAGCTTCATCTAATTATTAATGAGATAATTATTAATAGTGGCATGTCAAATGCCATCACCATTGAATCACTTGGTCCATGACCTTAGCCACTCCCTCATCTTTCTCAGTCTTCCATGATTTGCTTCTTGCTGATTTCTTGATAAATTTCTGTCTTATCTTTTTCTTTCTCACGGAACATTCAGTTTTATTCTTGGATTCTTTGTTCTGGCATTTCCAAGGTTTTCCATTATTGAAATTGTGTGTTGTTGAGGAAAAGGAAGTGTTACAGTTTTAGTTATAGTTTTTTCTTCTAAACAAACTGTAGTTAAGATTTTATTTGCCATGTTTTTAATTTTAACTTGATGTCTGTTTCTCATTTGGCTGTAGGGGAGACATTGAGTATTATAAAACTTCTTGAAAGGTTATCTTATTTTGTTATTTTGATTTTACTGTCATTTCATATGAAAAGAGAGAAAGTTCATTACTGGTACTTTATTTTTAAAAAGTGCGTATTAAGAGTCTCTCATATTATTTTTAATATAATTTCTATTCATATAAAATTGGGCTTTTACATTACACTTTGTTTTGATTCTTTGCAGCTTTCCTTTGCAAAATGAATTCAAGTAATAAATAAGCACATGTGTACATTTCCTTATCTGTATCAATAATAAATTGTACAATATTTATCTAATTATGAAATATGTTACGCTCAACTCTTTGACTGAACTGTTTATTTTTAAATCATTAGTACAATTTTTGTCACAAATGTTTAATTATAATGATTCCATCTTCTTATATCCTGTAAAATGTTAACTTCCTTTTTTGAGCAGTAAATCTATCTCAACCATAGTAGTAGACCTTTTCCATCTTAACAGATGATCAGTGTAGCATATGGTGCTATGTCTGGGCAATATGTATTGAGGAAGTGTGGTTGCCCGGGCACACTTCCTTCCCCTCAGATATGAACTCTTCCTACTTATTTCAGAGGAGAGACGTCAATATATCTGAGTAGGAGAAGTTTGTAGGGGCATTACTCTAAATACTCTGATAGACCATGGTAGAAATTAAATGTTGATAGGGTGGCGGCGGAATGGCCTGCTCTTATCAATTTTTAACCACTGCTGTTAGATGGTAGGAATTTCATTTGAATTGAGCGTATTTCACTATGTAGCATACAAACAATATCTGACTTTGTCTTGAACCAGACACTCACTTCTAAATCTGATCAAATATTCTTTCAAATGTGGGAGGTTTTTTTTACTTATACAGTTGAGCCCGGTTATACTGAAATCCCGGTTAAACTGAAACTTAAAAAAAAAATTCTATATAAATAGACCGGTTAATCTGAACTAAGCCCGCTTATACTGAAAGTTTTTTTGCCAGTTGAGATAAAAAATTGCAGAAATCCTCGGCCAAAAGTCAAAACCTATACCAGCCACAAAGGAAACAATACAAAAAAGAAAGACAGCAAGAAAAAAACCAAGCAACAAAACACTGTAATGCAGTGAATGGCAGTTCCTAGGACCAGGGTTCACACAGGTCCTTAAAAGTCCTTAAAGTCCTTAATTTTTGTCAAAACAAAATTAAGGCCTTAAAAAGTC
>JASKDV010033866.1:0-16151 GCA_032466395.1 Aegires albopunctatus | reverse complement strand
GGCAGACAACTTCAGGGCCTTATTACTCCCCGCACAGGTTTCTGCTGCCCATGTAACATGTATTTTCACATTCCTTAAATGTCAAGCTTTCAGAAAATGTATAATTTTGTATGTTTTAAGCATTTATAATTTTCACTAAAATTCTGGTTTCAAAGTAGATCTCTGATTTGATTCTGTGGAATCCGTCTTATGCGACGGAAACATGGAGAACAAACATAAAGATAGAAAACAGGTTGAGAGGTTTCGACGGGCGGTGCTTAAGGAAGAATCTCAAGATCAGACGGGAACAAAAGATTTCAGTTTCATGATCTTAGTCTTGGGTGGGTGGCCAGGACCAGCGACAGTGTTTCACCTCAAGCACAATGTTATTGAGGCCGTTTCTCCTCCAAATCTCCTGGCTTGGCCAAATACTCCGCATGAAAAAGACATGACACCCTCTCGAAGCCTTGTTCTGGGTGCCCCTGGGGGGGATAAACATAGGCCATCCCCTCGGGACATAGAGACGAACCGTGGAGGAGGAGATAAGAGATTTTGGAAAGACCTGGCATGAACTGCGATGACTTACCCAGGACAGGCACGTTGGAGGACTCTGGTAGGCGCGCCTTATGCTCCTGGTGGAGCTCAGAGGATGGATGGATTGATTGATTGCTGCCACTTTGCTGGTATATTATTAGATCTTTGTATCATACATAAATGCTTATGTCTTGGTTTTTTTTTTGGCTTTTTCTTCTTCTTTCATGAGATCTACCATCGGCAAAGAAAGTTTGAAGATAACACTGTCCACCTCTCCCAACCCACAACCATAAAAGCTCACATATAGGTCTTTAAGGTCAATGTGACCCTGAAATGACAGTAATTACCGCTATTATAGTGGATTGTGAGACTGATAAGACAGGTCAACGATCTTTTGATGTTGGCCTTAGTTGTATGTAAACAAACACATGTTTCTTCCCCTCCCTTTCCACTTACATTGTATATTATACAATGCAATACTCCAGAGGTACAATGACGGATTCATAGAAAATCAATATTTGCGATAATAAATACAATAATATTGCATCAGCAATGCAGGCCTACAAGTCTTAAAGTGGCACCCATGCAAGTTGGTAATAGAAACGAGGGTGATGGTGCTACATCAAAGCAGAAATGTTACTTGTGTCATTGTCATAATATAAAATGTCACATGAAATACTACTACATCAAAATAATAAAAATACACAAACTGACAAACCTCTGTTGCATAGAGCACATCCATAATTTCTTTAACATAAGCTTCTGTTTCATTATCCTGACATATAATCTCAATGTCCCGTAATTTGTTGAAATAAAAATCACGTTCCTTCTCCAAGCCTTCTTTGTCAACGTTTAAAGATTCCACCTGAGAACAAATTGATCACACAAATTAATACAATGCTTGATTTGATACACACAAAAAAAGTAATAGAATCTGAATTAATATATTAAATAATTGATTAAAACAAAAAAATCTATAACAGATTGAATTATGATTAAAGGTTTAAAATAACACGTTGTAAAATGAAAAAACAACCCCCATTAATTATAATTACTTTATTGTTTATTGTGTTTTAATTTTTATGTTAAACCCTCTGTTGAGAGGTCATAGTTTTGAGTAAAAAGGTTCACCCCACAAATTTTCTTTTCTGACCTGTAACTTTAGACTCTCTAGTTCATCATCTCCTGCTGCATGTCCAATTCCAGATGACTTCTTCGACAGACCAGTTCCAGGACTTTTTGGTTTAAACTGGGCTTTAGGAGTAGAACCATCTAACAATTAAAACATGGAATAACATCTTATCCTTCACTAAAGAATTATATTTCCCTTATCTTTTAGAGAGATGAGGGAAAGTAGAGAGGAGATTGTCAGACAGATAAAGGAAAAAGAACAAATTATTGCTTAATTTTAATCAAATGATTTGACAAGTGTTACATTTAATTTAGCCATATTTGGCATAATATTATCTTTGTTATCACAAACTCTTTAACTGTAAAGCGATGCACACAGTGTTGTTTATAAAGCTTTGGAGTTTCCTTGCTTGTAACCATGTTCAGCTTTTTTATTATTTTCTTACTGTCACCCTTTCCAGAAAGGAAGAATTCTTCCTCTTTATTTAGCTTTTAGAAAGAAAGTGTTTGACAAAATTATTGGCATTTTGATCGATTTATGAATCAAGTTTGCTTTCATAGATAAGCTTGAAAAAACAATCTCCATTCACCACTACTCAGCAGAAATTCTCTCCCTTGAAAAAATTCACAATTTGTTGTGGGAAAAAAGATTTTGGATCAATTTATGACTCATTACTGTGAAATTCAGAATAAAAAAGTCCCCTCATCTCTATCCAGCAGATAGTGTGGCAGAAATGTTGCAGCCTGACCTTGTGACACCAAGCGATCTATGGCCATCAAGTAGTGATGAGCCAGAAACCAGCACACTTCATGCTGATGTAACATAAGTTGGTTGTACTCCTAGAACAGGTAGCTAATGTAAACAATAATCTTATAAACAAATGACATGTTGACACCTTTGGCATACATTTTTTTCTTAGACCCATAAACAGTTGAAAACAAATAAAATAATTTTCAAAAAAAAAAAAAAAGAAAAAAAAAAGTATTTCTGACAAAAGGAGATAAAAGGGCATAAGCAAACCACAAAAGCTGCCACTTACTTCTTTGTGTTGCTGATGCATTTGAATGAGTGTAAGAACTTTTTCCTGAAGGTGCTTTGCTAAGAGCACCACCTCCAGGTTTTCCACTACCTAATTGGACTCCACCCCTTGCAAGTGTTGGATTATATTCAGAACCACCATAATTTGCATCATAAAAGCGCTTAAACCACTGACAAAACTCAAAGTTGTCTTGAAATTTTCCTTTGACCAATCTTTCAACTGGCACAGTCTGCGAAAAAAAATAGTTTTGACACTGATGTCAGTATTTATCTATCCAATTCATTACAAAGGGTTTACATTAAAAACTCGCTTACCAATGGCAATCAAAGCTAGGGCTAGGTTTTTATTTATCTTCAAATGAAATCAATATATCATCATAACCTTACATATATTTTTACATATATTATTTTTTTTTTTCTCTAAAAACTTACTTGATAGATACACACACAAAATATTACAAAGTGACACCAATGAAATCAAATTCTTATTATATTAAAAGCACACAAAAGAATTTTCAATGCAAAAAAGAGATAATAGTTAAAATTTAAGTGAAAACAAAATATTCAAATGAAGAATAAAAAGGGGCTAGCACTATTAAAAGCATGTAAAGTGCAATAACACTTGGAAACTGGGTTTATGACCCGAAAACTTTGATACAAAAAGGTCACTTTAACATTATTGCCAGAAAACATGTTAAGATTATTAAGTTTTATAGAAGCCATACCTTAAGTTAAGAAGAAACGTTTTTCTTTAGGTTTCACAAAATGGAAAGCTTAATTAAATACCCAAGAAATACAATAATTAATCTTACATTTGCTTACATCTTACTATTGCTACAAATTGAAAACACTCATCCTTTCCTTCATTATAGGCCTACTTATAACCTAAATTAGAGCATTACTAACATTGTGCAGGATCATGTGCCAGAGAGATATTTCTTTTAGTAGGAAATCTTATTTTGCTTGGACAAGCAAAAGAGGGAGAAATAATACATATTCAATGTCTATTAGGGTGAATATTATACTACATGCTGCTAAAGAGGAAAATTCATGTCTGATAAGTTTATGAACGAATGAGACAAAGTATGGATAGTACCTGAATACTGCCATTTGAATCCAAAATGCAGAATATTATTGAGTATAAAGAGAAATATTTTGCGTTTTGGATTCAAACAGCAGAATAATGGCCAATTCTCTGCACTAAATTTCAAAGCAAAACAAGATAACATTACTGAATTAGAATCGATCTACGTTTAGTTGAAATTGTACATCCTAAAATCAACCCTTTTGTATTTCTTCTTCTTTTTTAAAATTAGTTTGAAGCAATTGGAAGAAACAAAACAACAGTTTTTGCTATAAAAAGAAATACAAAAATGATAAACAAATCACATGAAACTTAGTAGACAAAGATTACACCTATTGCATAGTTTAGTATTGCATAATTTTGTCATTATGGCATACTGGATCTGACTCAAAATTAATGTCTTTAGTGGGTATTCTTAAATTTTAATGTAACATGTATATAGTCAATACTAATTATGTTCTTGAAAAAGTCCAAAACACAATAAGATGAGAAATTTCTGGTTTCTTTCCAACTTAACTCTCACTTCAATTTCTTAAAATGTCTTGAACATCGCATAGACTTTCCACAATAATCAAATCCAAAATTAGAAATTACATGTTAGCATGCGAATCAGAAAAAGCAAGAATTTGCATTTTATATTACTTCCAATTTTACTGAATAGTTAGAGCACAGTTATGCAAATGACATTTCTATAGCAAGTTAAATCCATTAAATGTTATATAAAGAAAAAAGCACTGTAACATGCTTAGCAGAGAAGCATCAACTTCAATCTTTATAATTATGAATAAATTTGCAGGGATGGGGTTTTGTTTCATATTGAAAGAAATTGTTTAAAAAAGTCAGTAAAATTTTTATGTTATCTCATAGAATTTTTAGTTACAATCATTTAATTAAATTATTTATCTTATAACAACTAAATAATAATTAATAGATAAATGAAAGAAAAAAAAAAGAATAAAGAAGTAAAAAGAATGAGCTGTATATCAAGCGAGGTTTAAAATTATGTATTAATTTGGAAATATTGGACTAATAATTTTAAATCAATCCATAATATCTATAAATTAATTTTTTTTCCCAACTTGTTCAATTTGATATCATATCAAACATTAAATATTATTGATAAGATAAGTAGAGAATGTGGAGGTGAGAAAAAATGCATATTACCCATCATACCAGGAAAATATTATTTATAAAATCAACACATTGGAAGGGAGATAACAATCTAAATAAATCATGTTCATTAAGGCATACATAGAGAATTGTTTTTTAACAGTGGATATGCGCTCTACAAATGATATTTATTATTCTTATTAATATGGCTAGAGCCAATCATCCTTACTTCAACTTGAGAGCAAAACATCATATAACAAGAAGTAGTGGTTTAATATCATCTGACTTACTGGATGCGTTTTGCTAGCGGTGTTACCTGACATCGTAGCTTCATATTTTTTCCTTATCCACTTGATATAGGCAGACCAATCCATTCCGTAATTGGTTTGCCTTCATTTCCAAGATATAAGGATAAACTAAGACTAATATCGAGCGTAGAGGCAAGAAGAGGTGTCAGCCATCTTGTCCAGAAAAAAGCATTACTTCTGCCTCTACCTCAGATTAAAAAGTGTTAAAATATGGAGTAAGAGGTAACCTCATATTATAAAAACCTTGTTGCTTTTTGGAAACACCAAATAATTATTAAAAAACAGAATAAATAGGAAAAGAAGAAAAACATAAAGAAAAAAGAAATGAAAAGAAAAAAATTGAATGGAATATGCCTTTCATGCAAACACATCTAATTAAACACAAAATTAAACTAATTTGTTTCAGCATTATCATAACTATCAAGAAAATGAGAAGTAAATTAGAGAAAAACGAGAGTAACAGAGTAAAAGATGGGGAAAACAGAGGTGTACATGTCTTGTATATGATACTAGCTGCCAGCTTGTCAGAAACCAAAATCATACATTACTTTCTACGCGGTTTTAAGCTACCATCCCCTCTCCCAAGAAGAAAAAACCTTGCGGCAGTAAATATAAATATTGGTATTATTGAAGTTGCCTTTCCTTCATCATATCATAGCTGTATCAAGCCTATTTCAGGGAGGAGTGACTGAAGCTGTATTTTTCACCTAAGATAGTTAATATGACTATCGATTGTGATTTTTGGATTGGTCAAATCGTACTTAGTATGATTGTATCCAACTGGTTATCAACTATTCGGAAAGAGGGAAGGAGTGAGTGGGGTGGAGAGAGAGAGAGAGTGTTATGCTTTCCGATTTTAAGTATTCAGCTACCAATCTAAGTACAGTAGTTTTTGAAAGAGTGCCCTCCGGCTGAATGCCTGTTTCGCCTTAGTGCCCGCTTTTCCACCGAAACAGAATTTTTTCTATCAATTTCACCACTTTAAGTGTCCGCCCGCTAAAAAGTTCTTTTGCCTAAGTGCCCGCTATTTCTGGATCATGTCACTTTAAAATTGTAGCAAATGTCAACCAACACTTGATAATTTATCAGCGATCACGTTCTAAGACTAGCAAACATGCGTTATTGCTTAATTGCGTGGTTAATCCCACTCCTTTGTTACTATCGGCAAGGTGAGAAATCCTTGTGTGCCCACGCACTGATGACAGGTTGACTATGAAGTGATGGACATGTCTAACTTTAACAATCAGCCAATCAAATGCACCGAAGTAGCCAAGGAGGCGGGGCAATGATCTGGACTAGAGTAGGCATGCTCAATGACCCAAGCGGGTCCAAGTCTACCGATGTACATTAGACAATGCAATCAAATCTCGCCTGGCACCATAAAATGGTCCCTGTCTGGCAGTAGACTGAGGGGATTTTGATCTCTTCGATAAGGCCTGCGGGCGCAGTGTCAATGTAAGAGGATTTCAAAATTAGCGAAGTCATGGAGAGGGGGCATACGAGATGTTTCATTTCGCGACCAAAATCAGTTGGCTTGCGTATGTGCATATGCCTCTAATTGTTATGAAATGCACACAATAAAATTACTGTAATATACTGATGGAAAAAACATTCATTTGTCAAATATAAAAGCCTTCTAGGATTACGAGGAGTGTTAAGACAATACTGTGCATCAAAATAATGTGCTCTTTCAATCTTAAGGACACCTCACTTCAATCTACCATTAATTTTCATGCATAACTATACTTCCTAATCAGTTGCTTTGTTTGTTTTTTGTTCTTTTTTGTTTTGTTTCTTACTGCTTTTAGAGTGCACATCAAGCAAAGCACGACAGGAGTGCAATGGTTAATAACTTAAATGCTAAAAACTAATAAAGAATGACCTAAAGAAGGTGTAGCCCAAAATTAAGAATCACAGGAGACAAATGAAAACATACCAAACATACACGACAAGATTTTCAGGTCTTCTATACTTTATCATTGATAATACAAATATATGCAAATTTGCTTTTTAATGTAAATATAAAATAAAAATTAAAGCACATTTTTTTTAAAAACAATATTAAATGGTAAAAACCTAAAGATGAAAACATGCCTAAATTCTAAGAAAAAAATTATAATAAATATAAATATCACATACACACACCTATAGGAAACATTATTTGAAATTATTGAAATGTAGGGGCTCTGAAAATTGATGTGAGACAGTGACAACCCAAGAGGGGCCACACTCACCTTTTCAACACCAGCCTTTTGGAAACCTGCCTGAAGCAACTTGAAATTGTGTATGTACTCGTGTTCTAATTTTGTATTGAATTTTACTTTTTTTAACAACACACAACCTGTAATATTAGGAACAATAAGTCAACCAATAAATGTTCAAATGTCATTCATTAAATTAAGTAAGGATGGTGGGGCAGACTGGGGCATGGCAAGGAAGCTGCACTCACTGGTCGAAATCATTAAAAAATACACACACAGTAAATAATATAAAAACAAAACAAGACTGGGGAAGGTGGAATGATAAATCAAATCAAACAAATATATAATGTTCATTCATTAGTTTTCTTTAGTCTTTGGAGGCTGGGTCTCTCAAAGAAAGGGTTAAACCTGCAAGGATTAGTAGCATCAATTCCGCCACATAAGGAAGAAAAGATTCAAGTCATAAGAAGAAAAATGCAAATTCCAATAAAGATTATGGAAATAGTACAAGAATGATTAGCATTGAGAATGTTATAACATGAAAGATTATAACAAATGGCCAATTTAAAAAGAGTGCACACCAATTTAGCCAAGATGGCAACAAGCATGCAAATAATGTCCTTTTTATCTGGTTTCAATGCAAGCTCAGATACCACCTTTGAATATGCAAATATATATCAATGTCATGGGTTCAGTACTGAGATCACAAGGAAAGATCAAGCTTCATGCAAAATATAATTCTTTGGGGAAAAAATTAGACATAATCAGAAAGAAAAATAAGTTTTCTATTTGATTATCAAATATTGTTTTGGAGTGAAAAGGGTGATGGCATCCTAATCAAATGAAACTGAGTTATTTTTAGTTATGCATGTGGATACTTCCTTCCTAAGCTTCACATTCAGTGATCAACTGGGTTTTTTTTTTTATTAATTTCATATTTTAAACATGAACATTGTGACTGTAATATTTATTCAGATTTAACAGCTTAGAATTACCCATGAATGTCACATATCCACATATAAAAAAAACTAAACATGCCCAAATACAAATTGTGAGAACCTGTGACAATTCAGTGTCTTTAATTAATTTTAACTTTTAATTTCTGATTGCAACTAATGTTTCTTGCAAGGTTTATACAGATTCCAGATCCCCTTATCTTCTTAAAATGATTTTGTTTGAAACAATAAGAAGTAAACTGCATTAGATAGAGGAGTATATAAAATGCAAGGAAAACAATACAAATAAGATCAAAGAAAATGCAACAGGCCAATTAAGTTTTCAACATCAGCTCATACCTATTTCTCTCTTAATGGTATGTTGTTTATTCAAACTTGGTTTGTTTGATTCTAAAATTCTACTCGATATACTGACATGGTAGAATAATATGCTAGAAGCATTAGGCAAGTCCAAACACAAACTACACAGAAAAATGTGAAGTACAAGCTGATGCGGAAAGGTGAACCAACATTCCTTGGCAGGAGGAGGCAGGAGTTAAAAGTAAAATCAGATGGAAGCCCTTCCATTAAGGTCTCACCTTATCCACCGCTAGCTTTTTAAAGCAAGCTTGAAGAATCTTGAAATTCTGGATGTATTCATGTTCTAGTTTTGTGGTGAATTTAACTTTTTTCAAGGCTAAGCTTCCTGGAGAGCAAATGTAAGTCATTACATAATTTATATTACATTGAAGGTTGTCGTCCTCCATTGGGTAAAATGTCTCCCAAGTAAGGTAATGAGGATTGATTTTACATGCAGTCACCAAAACAGCGAATAACTTCCTTACTACCCTTAAACTGTGATAAGATTCTATTAAACTGTTAAAATAATCAAATCAAGCATTGTATAGAATCTCTCTGTGTTTTCATTTTAATATGTCTATCTCTATTCCTTAACATAACTTTGACAATTTGGATCAGGATGTTTCTATAAGATTCTAGCTCTATGGCAGACTTCAGGAGAAACACAGAAGGATTTTCCTTTTTATTAGATTTAGCAAGCATTATTATCTTTAACTTCCAGGCATGGAGGCTTATGATTATAGCTTCAATTTTAATGGTTTTAAAAGAAATATCTATAACTTTCACGATGTTTCATGCTTTACTTGTTTTTCTTCTTTCTTTTATCTTTTTCCTTCTTTCTCCATTGTTACTTTTTTATTTTTTTTATTTGAAGTAGCAGGAAATTATTTCAAAACAGCTTCTAGATACATTGTACATTGAAAGTATTCTTTTAAATTTTGTTTGATATCTCAAAATTGTTATGAAATTGATGGGGTATATTTTCTACCTATGCCCAGCATAACTGACAAAATCTTCATTAACCCTTTGGGTGGCAGATAATTTTGGTACTTGACGTGCTCCCGGCAGCAGATTATTTACCCAAGCTGTCCCTGTTCGTGGATCTTGCCACAGAAAACCTCATATCTCATACTATGAAGCCTATGCTATGTATTTTATATGGAATGGTTCAGAAATTAATGTACAATGTGATGGTGACACAATAAAAACATTTTTTTTTAATATTTCATTTACTTGTTGATTACGTTACTATCTGTCACTGAAGACCTACAATAAACCTTGAAGCATTCAGACAAACAAGACCAACTTCGCAGTATTATTATTATTTGTATCATTAATTTTATCTTCACTGACACTATTTTCCCCATAAAACTAAAACTCATCAAAAAGGTACTGTATGTATTTGAACATTGATTCTTGAAGTGTAAACAATAGGAGCATTCATCTCGAACGCACAACTTTTTAGAAAGAATGAGAACTGAGATTCAAACTTCTCTAACTAAATATAGAAAACAATCATTGCTAATATAAAAATAGTAGTGAAAATAGCTTTAATAACAACAGATTGAGCAGTTTATTATGGGCAAGTTGAAAAATGACATGTCATGAATGCCGATGGGAGATCGTAGACAAGCAAGAACCACCCAAAGGGTTAAGAAATGTCATGCCACACTGGGCATTCCTTATATAAAAGTAATCATGATCGAAATGGATTATGAATTGACATAGAAATATGAAATCAAAAAATAAAATCAGAAATTTGAAAATAAACTGAAAAAAACAAAACCATGCAACATTTATGTACAATAGGCTATTGTTAAATGAAAATGGCTTCAAAACCAAAAAGAATTCAAATGAACACAGAATCTTCATCTCTTACTGACTGAAACAATCAAAGAACTTGCTCATTTTGGCCAGACTGTTTTGCCATGTTACGAATAAGAATGACAAAACTGAATGACCACTAGGCAGCATAAAATGATGCCATGTGCATGAGATATAATTTACACATATCAAAATTATCTTAGAGAGAAGACAACATAATTATGAAGATTGAATAAGACATACTAAAAAATTACAGCTGATCAAAAATGCCAAGGGGATATCTTTCTGATTCACATGATAAATAGTATGCCGGGGGGGGGGGGGGGAGAGATGTAAAATGCCAAAAGATATCATGCAAACTTTTTTTTTTTAAATGAGAAATAAAGAATAGTATGAATAAATTGTAAATAGTTCATATAGATGGATAAAGAGAGACTATTGTTAAGACAGACATTCATGAGAAGTGGTTTAAAGATGTAACCTGATAACAAATAAAAGAAATGAAAGGATAAGTTGACAAATGACAGCAAGTAATTACAATGGAGGAATACAATACAGAATAATAAGGCAGATAGAGACAACTAAAAACTGCAAAAGCCACCATGAGGAAACAAATTCAATTATTGCACATTTCAAGAAATATGTTATATCTTACAAATGAGAAAAAAATGTCACACACATCTATGGATGATATTAATCTCATAACTCATTATTAATCGATTATCCTTTGGTGAATCAGCCATTTGAAACAGTACTAATAGCTTTTCCTCAACTGTGCACTTTATTTATTATACAAATGGTCATCCAAAAATTTCATATATCAAAAAGGGGTGACGTGAAATTGAGCTTAAATTTAATCAATGTTGTAAATCAATTTATGTGATTTTCTAAAATATAGAACAACTTGAATCAAAAGTGCCTAGACTATGGATTTGATGTGACAGCAAGGCCTGTGTTTACCAACTTTACTTTTATGACAAATATTGTATTACACAAATGCTCTTGAAAAAAAAATGCTTTTGTTGAGAAGAATTTATTCTTCTGATATGAGGTAAGTTCATATTTCAGGCAACATTTTAACGAGACAATTCAATGAGAAGTCTTTATCTTTCAAACCATAATTTCTATAAGATTATATTCCTTATATTTTAAACTACTGGCAAAAGTTTTCAAAATATGCATATAACATCATATTGAAATAAAATCAAAATTGCTAAGAATACAACTTCGGTCAACAATGAGCAGTGACTCAAGGCATTAGGTCAAATACATGGAACCCCCCTAATCAAGTTTAAAGAAAGGACATTAACACAAAGTGTAAAAAAATGGTGTACTCTTTTAAAGTTATTTTGGATATGATTTCAAAAGTACTACAAAAGTTTGAAGAAAATCAATTCATGTTCCCTTAGTAAAAAGAGAGATCCCCCATAATTAATAAGGACATTTAAATGTAAACAATCAACATTTCCAGATTACAGAGGTTCCATTGTATTCTGAAAAAGCCTGTATCAAAACAAAAAACAAAAGTGATTATTTTGTGAATATAGCAATATAATATCATAGACAAAAGGAAATTCTATCTCAAAATGGAATTCATTATGTATCACATTGTAATTACATAAATAACATGTTTTTTGAAAATCACCAAATTTAAATCCAAGTTTCTTGAATAACATTGCCTTACTATTATAATCATAACAATTGATGTTCTATTTTCATAACTGTTGCAAGTTAAATAAATGTGTTGCTTTTTAGAATAAACTATTCTACTTCTTACTAGCATTACTTTTTATGCTCTTTTCTTATATTTAGATGTAAAATTTTAACCATGTAAATTCTATGTATCATGTTTCATATCTGTACTTCATTTTTAATACATGCTCATTTCTTATTATATTCTTCAGATGCAAAATTTTAACCATGTTTTTTAACTCTATATTATTCTTAATTTTACCCCTTGTCAAAGCTCTTAGAGCTATTTTGTTTAAGCGCTAGATCTATATACAATTTTATAATTATTGCCTCATATTTTCTTAATTGGCTGATTACAAAGGTATAACATATGGCTCTGGTTCAATCAAATTTAACTTATTCAAGACATGTCAAATTCATTTTTTTAAGGGGAGCTTTAAAAAGTGCATTAGGTGAAATTATGTTAATATTTAAAACTTTTCTTGGCTAGAGACCGAGTTTACCTGTCAAACTGGAAAGCAACAAAATGTACAATCGTGAATTCTATATGATCTATATGATGTGGCACGGTGACAGAACGGTTAAGCCGTTGGACTCGTATGCGAAAGGTCGCAGGTTCGATTCTCTGATGAGACACCGTGTTTTAACTCTTGGGCAAGGTTATTTATACAAATTGTCTACGTTTGCGGTACTGTTCCTACGGCTGACGCTCGGTGACAGTAAATACCAAAAGACAAATTTCCCTTCTGGGATGAATAAAGTGGAATTTTATTCTTTTTTTATTTATCTTTTCCATAAAATTTTGTTTCCACGTCTATAAAATTTTGCATACACACACATCTATCTTGCAACATGTAAAATAGGGTATGTTTAGTTTTCCAATGAAGATATTTAATCAACATTATATTTGGATTCAATGCATAGCATTGGCAAACAAAAAATACCAGTCACAATGCTATGTCCATTAAATTTTGTATGTATACAGGGTGTCCCAAAACAAAGGTAACTGTTATAAATGTTAATAACCTTTTCCTCATAAATTCAATTTTAATGAAGCTTTCAAAACATTTAGAAAATTCAGACATTTAGAGAAACCAATATTTGGAAACCTGTCAATGGCCGGAAATGGAAATAGAGCATTCCTTGTAAGTTTACATATTTTGGCAAAATATTGCAATAATCGATATATAAGTCTAACAAAGAAAGATCTGAATTTTAGAGAGAAAATAATCACGGGAATTTTTGGGATATTGAGACAAAGTTGCCTCAAAAATAAAAATAAATTGAAATTTAACAAGAGAATAGATTAAAAGCTAGTTTTCAAAAGGCTTATATATTAATTTGTTAACTTCATTTAAGAAAAATGCTCATCCATCTTCCATTTGCTGTATTGGACTCTTCGTACCAAATCTCTATCAATTCCTTGCATTTCTAGACTAAGAATTAAGATATTTCAGACCTACCAACTTTTCAAAATCAAAAAGAGGGAAAACTTTCCGAGGTCAAAGAATAACATAAAAATAAGAGACAAACCACAACTTCGGTCTCTTTTTAAAGTTATAGAATAAAACACAAGAAAATACAAATGTAAGACCCTAGTTTACCGGTCTACTGCAAAATATGATTAGGTCTAGATCTAAATAGATATCCATTTAATAGTCTTGCATATTTAAGTTGATTAAAACAATACGCAACGACCAACGATGTCGATCTAGATCAAGGTTCATGACAATGACGATCGATTGATCGCCGGTCCAAAATAATTAGTAAATTCCATGTTTGAGAATCTGGGAAAATTCTATAAAAACCGGGAATTTCCTAGGCAATCCGGGAAGGTTGGCAGGTCTGATATTTCTTACTGGTATTTGTTGAGGGGAACAGGATCACGATACACTTGATCCTTAAGATATCCCCATAAAAAGCCATGCCCAAAGATGTATAGGAATTGTTACCTTTGTAATAAAGTTTCACAAACAAATTGGTGAAAACTGAGCATATTTATCAAATTCAAGTCGTAAACAATAATGGATTTAATTAATAAAATAATCTCTTTACCAAGCGTCACTAATATGTGACATAGGTTCCTTCCTTATATTAGTCTTCGTCTCCGCTTTCTCTCTCGGTGCGCTCAAATATGCACTAGGATAAAAATAATACCCACTTTTTTTTAGTTGGTTTGAGCTTGGTACCAAACCTTTACCAATAAGTTTGAAATCACGTTAAATGTCTTTGAATGAATGTTATTTGACCAAAATTTCATGTTAATAGTAGCTTGGATGTGATACTTATCGAACTTTGAAATAGACACATTTTTTTGGGGACACCCTGTATGTGATACAAGGATTGAACAAAGACATTTATTAGTAACAGAAGAGTAGAATCAGACTGTGATTAAATAATTGTTTCTTAAAGTTTCTCCATTTAACTAAAACTGTTTTAATGTATAACAACAGACCTTCGAATAGCATATCCATGAACTGACAATAAGCAGCACCTGAAAAAAAATATAAAAGAAAATTTATTAAAAAATTGTCCTAGTTGAAATACAGGGCAACATTTTGAAACCTGGAACCCTGTCTTTCATGATATCTTATATATAAACTTAAAAAATCATCAGGCAGCACCTTGATAAGGGTATGTAAAATTACATCTTGTTAATCATAATTTTTGTTAATGATTATTAGAAAGGTAGAGAGATGAAAGTAGTGAAATAAAAAGGCAAAGTAATTCAAAGCATAGTGAAAATCTAACTATTGTTACACTTTTATGGCAATTGTCGGATTACTGACTTGGACTCGCATGATACAGATGTGAGTGAAAAGGTCCAATACGGAACAAATCTGTTTTATACAGAACACTTCGCAGCTATGAAAAAGTATAGATCTGAAAAGGTTCGGGATTGAAATCGAACTTTTGATTAAGAAGAACAGCACTTTCTACGAATCCATTAACTGTAAACAATTCCAGGATATCATGCTTTCTTTGCGAAATTTATTTAGACGTTGCAATTTTGATCTTTTAAAGGGCGGCACAAGACCTAAACATCGAGTTTGGCTTCAAAATATCAAATGTTTGATGTTTCACTTTTCGTAAAATTCAAGTACGGTATTTATCTTTCATATGGAGGGACTAAAATATACGCAACTCTATCATTTTTGGCACGGGTTCATTTTGTTGAACGGAGGGGCGTGAAAGTTGTAAATAAATCTGCAAAACATGTCAAAAAGCCAAACATAAAATTAACGCTCTCAGCCCTAAAAGTGTGAATACCATTGAATACTTAGTATCGAACCTTTCCTTTACTTCTGTACTTCTCTTCTGAAGCAAAAGATTCGGTCCTGTCGACTACCTTGATGAAGGTAAGGTTATGTATCATAACACACTATCTTCACGTTACGAGCGTAGATGGTGTGTAGATAACGGTGCATGCCCCCCTCACTGTTCACAGCGACCTCTCACGGAGAGTTGTGATTGGTTTGCCGGTGACTGAACAAGAAACGAGTTCACCCGAGACATTAGGCAGGCAATCCCATTGGTTGGGCAAAGGTCAGGTCTCTTCCTGATTACTTCGGCCTTCTACTATTGTTATAGTATTCTACAGCTGATTCTTTGTTTACAATTTTTTGAGTTTAGTACTTTTTCATTTCTGCGGAAATTGTTATCGTTTTTTGTGCCTCAAACATGCCAGAAAAGAAAAACACTGGCAAGTTGAGACAACTGGCTAAAGCCAGGCAACAGAATCATGACAGGAGAAGGACTTTAGGAGAGGAACAGGTAAGTTTGTCGCCACATTATTTGGGAGAGTGTTGCGTGATGTGATGATAACGTACTAATCTTATGTTAGCCAGTTCTAATACATTGCAATTATATATATTATTTAGTTTATGCTCTCTCTCTCTCTCTCTCTCTCTCTCTCTCTCTCTCTCTCTCTCTCTCTCTCTCTCGCTCTCTCTC